>JAITYZ010003255.1:0-21439 GCA_027744595.1 Paronellides praefectus | reverse complement strand
CCCCACAAGAAAAAGAAAAAAATAATGTACTTTTGGGCTGACACTGACAATATTAAGATGAAATGAAGGAGAAGGAAGTTGAGTTGAGCCTACAAAAAGAGAGAGAGATAGGAAAATGACGCTTTTTTGGGTGCTGATTGTGAGCTTTGGCTTGTTATATAGAAAAAGCTTGTATCTTATTTATCTGTTTCACATTAACCAAAAAGTCAATAAGTCGGTTTTTTTCTCTTTTGTCGATGATTCCATTCCAGCAGCGGCAGTGCACACACTAAGGTACCTATACAAATATACGCACAAAAAGCGTCTATTTTATACTTATTCGTCTTCTCGCTCACTGACATGTGTGATGTGATAAGGTAGAAAAAAATGTGGAGACGAGAAAACCAAGAGGGATTTTTTTGCTATAATAATATACACTGCATATAATATGTACTCTCTCCTCTGCGTCTAGTACAATAAGCAGACATAATATGCCTAATATGAAGTCAACTTCAAGTCAAATAAGAAGAGGACAAAATGCTTTATACTTTGCTACTGCATAAAATATAAAGTATGTATTATCCACCGGGGTAGTAGCAACATCACCACACCAAGCAAAAAGTCAGTTGATGTCGATGTTGAAGTCAAGTCAAAAGTACATTATACAAATATACGCACAAAAAGCGTCTATTTTATACTTATTCGTCTTCTCGCTCACTGACATGTGTGATGTGATAAGGTAGAAAAAAATTGTGGAGACGAGAAAACCAAGAGGGATTTATTTTTGCTATAATAATATACACTGTATATAATATATGTACTCTCTCCTCTGCGTCTAGTACAATAAGCAGACATAATATGCCTAATATGAAGTCAACTTCAAGTCAAATAAGAAGAGGACAAAATTCTGGCATTATATACTTTGCTACTGCATAATAAAGTATGTATTATCCACCGGGGTAGTAGCAACATCACCACACCAAGCAAAAAGTCAGTTGATGTCGATGTTGAAGTCAAGTCAAAAGTACATGCATCCAACATGCATGTTGTTTTTCTTCTTCTTCTTCTTCTTCTCTGGTGAAAAAAAGGAGAAGGGGGAAAAGGAGAAATCAATCAATGACAGACAGACAAGCAGCAGTCCAAATAGAAATTTTATTTTTTGGGTGAAGAGACGAAAAAAGAAGCAAATAAGCTGGAAGGAAAATAAAAAAAAGTTAGTTTGTAAAACCGCCGTCCTCCTCTCATCGTACATCATCAAACTTGCATCCTGTTCCTGTGTAACACACACTCACACAAACATGAAAAATATAAGCATGGAGAACAGATCAAAAGGCAGGCAGATCTTTGAACAAGAATATATTTTTTATTATTTTTTATTCTTTGAAAAAAAACGTTTTCATGTTTTAAAACAGGAAAGCAGAGAATTACATGAAGTAATATACTGAAAATAAAAAGACCAAACAAAAAAAATCTTGCAAAGTGATGTTGATAAAAGGATCAAGTTGGAAATGCTGACTGGAGGGCATCACATCACATAAGAGACATGGTCATATCATCAGTCCGCTTTTCCCTTAGTTTGTAAAACCGCCGTCCTCCTCTCATCGTACATCATCAAACTTGCATCCTGTTCCTGTGTAACACACACTCACACACACACACATGAAAAATATAAGCATGGAGAACAGATCAAAAGGCAGGCAGATCTTTGAACAGGAATATATTTTTTATTATTTTTTTTTCTTTGAAAAAAAAACGTTTTCATGTTTTAAAACAGGAAAGCACAGAATTACATGAAGTAATATACTGAAAATAAAAAGACCAAACAAAAAAATCTTGCAAAGTGATGTTGATAAAAGGATCAAGTTGGAAATGCTGACTGGAGGGCATCACATCACATAAGAGACATGGTCATATCATCAGTCCGCTTTTCCCTTTGACTCTCTACCAACTTCACTCACTTTAATACCATATCATCATAATGATGACGAGGATACTTGCTACAACGGCATTTTACGTAAATAGCCAAAAGTAATCAGATTATAGTATATGGTCATATTATAGTGTATATATACCTATCTACAATCTACACACATTATTGACTTGAATATACCAAATATAAATAAACATTTTGCGTGCCGGACTCTAGCTTTTCTGGACATGATATAATGTAATGGTATTATGGTATATTTTATTTGTGGATACATGAAGGTTGCTTGCTATGAAGTATTGCAATAACATCAACATATCATATCCATCGGTCTCCTCTCTCTCTGGTCTCCTCCTCGCAATTCATTCGCTGCCGCCTTTTGTTGCCATCATCATCTTCATGACTTGATTGTGACTTTTTTGAAGTAAAAAAATAAAGAGTGTACACAGCAATTGTAGAAAATGGCATTACATGCTCACAGGTCGCACACACGACGATATCATGAAGATGATGTAAAAAAATGTTACATGAGAACATGAGAGCATGTATAAAAAAATATATTATATAAAAAAAGAAGTAAAGTAACATGAGTGGTGGTGGTGGCGGTAGCATAGCAGGTCGATAGGAGACAGACATCCTCATCAAATCCGATCACTCGACTCGACGATTCAAAACGACGGCGACGCGTGTGCTCTACTGCTACTCGCTCTTTTTAGCTCTCTTCTGGTACAATTTTTTTTTTGCTTCTTACAAAAAAAATGTATATATTTTTTTACTTTCTTCTTTTTTTGGCGCACTCACTCACAAGAGAGTTGCCTTGTTTGAAAAGAGAGAGAGAGAGAGATGTTGCCTTGAAATATTTTGATTTGAGTGAAGCGGTAGCTGAGTGGAGAGGAGGAAGCCTTTTTGAGTGACTTTTTATTGGATGCAGTTTCATGTCCAAAAAGTTTGCCAAAACTACATTCTGTCCTTTCTAGCCAATAATAATTTATTAAATAAATTACATATGTATGTACTTTGTATGGCTGTTCATCTCAACCATTTTTTATACAAAAAAAGAGACGACCACACACATAAAACGTAAAGAGATATGAACAGCAACGCAAGTGGCAAGTAGAACGTGAATAAGGTTGGGCTCTAAAGTCAAATCAACTAATAAGCAAGTTGACCTTGTTTACCGTCTCGTCTCATGATAATGACAATGTATATAGCTCTATACGATGATGAGTTCATCAGCGTCATATCATCGTCGTCGTCGTCGTGTCGTCAAATCAAACTTGAGAGGAAACGAAATAATATATCGTTGTTGATTTTGTAGCAAGCAAACTTGCTAAAATGTTATGGAATAAAATAAAGTATTTTAGTAAAGAGCATACATGAAATATGTATGGCATATAATATATGGCGTTTTCAGAAAAAGGAGTTGAGTTTCTTGGTACTGTTTTTTATGTAGTTTAATGGAGATTGAAGGCATACATGGTAATGGTGTGGATTTTAGTTGTTGGACTATTTTGTCGTGGAGAGGTAAGATTTTGTACAGTAAATTGGATGGGACTGGCAAGAAAATTGTCAGAAAATAGACTCGGCCTCCTCATTTAGAGAAAAAATGACAGTTTTGACATGACGTGTCAAGTAAGTACAAAAAACAAGGGCAAGATAATGGCGATGATGATATGAACACTAAATGTTTTTTTAAATGGCTATTTTTGTTGCAGTTAGTAAAATGCTCGATAATATGTCTGTCAAGCTCTACAACTCTGTACATTTAAAATATTAAATACGAATATTCATATAAATTTACTATAGCTGTCAAATTTTGAAATCCTACACTCCCCGTTTTCAAACAACACAATTACCGAACAGGCCGAATACACAACTGCATACAAACAGAATTCCAAAACGTTTGTTAAAATTTTAAATATCGTCAAAGTTTGATATTTATGAATATTACATTTTTTACTTGGATCGGGAAAATTAAAGATTAGAACTACGTCGTAATATTTTCCAGTGTAAATACTCACTCATTCAATCAAAAACTATTTCCATTCGTCAATAAAAATACAAAACAAGCTTACATTATTGATTATTGAATAGGAAACGTGTACAATGTAAATAAAATACCAAATCATTAGCCAATATGTACAAATGTGAGAGAGCCTCTTTTAATCTAGTACACGATTTTCATACAATCAGCTAAAAGTCAGTTCACACAACAGTCAAACAGCTCTTGATCCTTTCTTTTGCTGCAGTACCACAAAAAATCCAAATTCCACAAGGTGCCTTGCCTTCAATTCTAAATGAGCAATTTATATAAGGACCTTTTTAAAATGCAGACTTTTAAAATCCTATCGCCAGCCAGACGCTCATTCACTCATTCAAACCTACCTACATGCATAAATGTATCTATTGTACCGCGTGTGGCCTAATGTACCTTTTGGCCTGGGAAAAAATTGTATCACCAATGTCGCCAGCTTGTATTACAAACATTCCTATTATTCCAATGATACCTATAATCGTATTACAACTTGACCTTTATTTTTTTATCAGCTTTTAATTTTTTTCGTGATTCTTTTAGCCTTTAATTCATTTTTACACAATACGATATACATTATATACCATGTTCTGCTCTGCATTTATTAATAGCAACAAGGTGTACATACAAACATAATGTGCAATTCAATGAGTTTTGTTGGCTTTTTTAACTTAACCTTTTTGTTATTTCTTCACCTTTCAATCTTCTTCTCCTTCAAAAAAAAGCAGCTCTTGCCTTCAAAACTCACCTGAAATGTTTTTTTGTATATGACGACCGTGAAGAGGCAAAAAGGTAAAAATGGATTTTTTATGCGTCAATGAATTTTGTGTGAAAGTCCGATTATGACTGCTATTATCATTATGATTATCATATTATTACACACACATACACACTAATAATAATAATCGGTTGATAAACCCATTCAATATTATATTCTCTCGTCCCTTATCCTGGCCACCACCACAACCTTAGCTATAACTCTTGAACATCACAGCTTTTTATTTTCAGAAGAAAAAAAACCAAAACTAAAGTAACAAAATGTTTTCACAATTTTTTTTGTGTACATTGACACAGCAGGAGAGTGTCTTCTTTTTTTTCTTTAGAAAAAATACAAAATCGAAATCAAGTCCAAGTCCCTTCACCATGCATCATCGGCAGTCCGTCACTCATTCCACATTTTCTTCATGGTTTAAATACACTCACAAAAAAAACATGGCATGTTATGAGTGTCTACGATGATGCATTCCTTTATGCAGTTGACAACAAAAGGAAACATTGTCATATTACACGGGCACACTGGCAGGGGACGACACACACTCTCACACACACCAGCATTCACAATTCATGCAGTCAACCTCTTTTATACTTTTTTCTTCTATCTTTTGAATTTTTGAATATATATTTTTTTCTTAAAAATTCATCTTTTGTTATTACTTAGCTTTTTGGTGTTGGTCGCGCTCTCTCTCTCTCTCTTTGGGATCTGGTCTGGTGACGCTGTTATTTCCCCTGGTGTCGTGGTGCAAACCCACCGCAGTGTTCAGATGGAATTTTGATACTTCTGTTCATATTGAAAAAAAATATAATGAAATATGTTTTCTAAAGAAAAATATGATTTTTTAAAAGAAAAAAAAGGTTCGCTGTGCATACTTTTATGTTTTATGTTGAATTTATAGTGTTGTGATGTACTCATCGTTGTTGGTGAGGATATGGTGATATTGGTCGGAGGAATCGGTCTTCCCTCTTTCTGTCCTGTTGGTGGTGGGATTCTTCTTCTTCTGGCGACAATGACACACGGGAAAAGTGAACCCCTCATTATATATATACCCTTGTGTTTAAATTCCACCTGGGCATATTATCATCTTTGTCAACATAGGTGTTCCTCGCCAAGGAATATAATAAATAAATAAATATGTATATATTTTTTTCTTGTGCGTAGGGATAAATTTTACGGGAATATGATGAGGATGATGAGAATCAAGAATGATGATGATGATGACGGTGATTGTCGTAATAATAATAAAAACGACAGTTTTAAAAGTGCCTGGTGACTTTTTAAAGAGGGAGCAGAGAAGTAAAAAGAGAGAGACTAGGAGGCTTCATGGGGGTCAAATATATAAAAAGGAAGAAAATATGTTGCTACTTTTTTTTTCTAAAAAAATAATGTTTATGCTAGGAATAAAATTAAATGAAATGGGAGAAGAAGAATTTTTATAAGAAAATTGCCATTTTGTAAATGCCAGCTAAAAACATGTTTTGGAAGAAAACGTTTAATAAAATTGCTGTTGCTGAGATGATGATCAAATGTGATCACAATTTTTTCTGGTAGTCAACAAACAAGCAGCGGGGTAAGAGAGAGAGAAAGAAAGAAGAAAATTATTGGATGAGAATGGTAGAATAATGTGAGCTTGTGTCATATCATATATATCTATTACAGGTTACAAATGTGAAAAGTCATGACATGCTCATCTTTACTGTTTAAAAAAATATTACGTTTTTTAGCAATGTCTACTGTGTGTACACATAACATGATGACAAGACAGAAAATCACAAATGCATTCAACCTGTCACAGGGACACGCGAGAAGGAGACACACACACACATGCATATAATATGCATATCATGAACTTATAGGCACTCACATAAATATCAGTAGTGAAAGTAGCAATATTTTTGAGCATTGAATTTTATCCGAGAATAAATTTGAAAATGTAATCGCACCTGGTTTGTTGTTTGACGTTGTGTGTGTGTGCGCGCGTATTATGTGGCTTGGTGGCTGATGCCAAAAAAATTTGGTGTTTGCCATTTTTATTACAACTTATTTTTCTGATTTCTTTGCGATTTAACTCTTTGTTGATGGTATCATTTTTCTTTCTGGGAGTATTATCACCAAAGCTTAAGCACGCACGGCGAAAAAAAGAAGAAAAAAACCGGTGCGCACACAACAGCACAGCATATTTTTTGTATTCATCATCAGATTATCTTGTCTTGGCCTAAAAGAGAGGGTAAAAAAGAAATGAATGGTTTTGATGTTGCTGCTGCTGATCTTGAGAATGCTTTTGCCTCTGATTTGATTTGCAATTGCGTAGAGAACTACAAGTGCAAAGTTTATATAAAAAAGGTGACGTGATCAAAACTGACAGCAGAAGTGACACTTGGCTAGATGACTTTAAATATTGTGGTACTACTATTCATATTCGCCGAGACCGTCGAGTTTTAGTCGTCAGTTGTTAATACCGTTAAGTTGACGTGTCAAGATTATTGAGCATGGAGAGGAGAGAGGAACATGACATGAGTCAAGTTTTTGGGATTTGTGTTTTGTGGTTGGATTAGTAAAGTACACGCTTGTGTTTCTCTCATTTGCTTAAATATTAATATTGGTAATAACAATTTGATATATAAAATATATATTATGTGATGTGGGGATGATTAATAGCAATATTATGTGATATATTATGTTCGGGATATAAATATAATATGTGTAAGGGGATATGAAAAATAAAAGGTAAATACATATTTGAATGAAAACAAAATATAGCATTCTGCAGGTGTTAAGTTGAAACAATTTCAACGTCATAAATATTTTTATTTTAATTTTTCAATTTACTTTATAGGATAGGTCTCACGTCTTAGCTGTCTAGCAGATTAAAGTTCGGAATTTTATCTGTGGTCTAAATTTTCTATATAAAATATCTAACAATACCCCATATTATGGATACAGGTGTCAACCGCAATCCCAACCCAATTTGCACACACAACTATCACACATTTATTAATAGAATCATTTCATACCAGCAGCGTTACACTTTGTGTCATCATATTATAAGCCAATCATCCATCTCCATATAGCAACTCCTTCCTACGCACATTTTATGTCTACCCATTGTAACGTGCATAATAACAATAATCATAACAATAAAAATACACCAAATCTCCACCACATCACCGGCATGATCATCATTTGACAGCATCCCAGCAAAAGAGCTATAACCTACTCACTTTAGACTGTTGACTCACCAGATCCAAAAAAAAAGTTTTGTTCCGACATCTTTCTTTGTTATATTATTCCATTATTATTATCCTTCTTATTCAGAAAAAATAACAAAAAAGTCCAAATAATTTTTGGTATTTTTCTTTCTTCTTTTTTCCACATTACATTTCGCTTAAACCAATGTCCAAAGTAACCCTTTTTTCAGGTTTTCATAATGGGAAAAGTTTAACAAAAAAAAATGTGACAAAACAAATAATTTAAATTCACAACGCAAGATTTTTGCGTGAAGATTTAAGAAGAAAAAAACTAAAGTTGTTTGGGAAAATGAGATTCCTTCTCAGTCTACTCAACAACACTGTTGTAGTAGTATTTGCATACAGGTATCTACATAATATGTTATATGCATACGGTCATTTAACCCTTTTCATCTCAACACCAACATCATATAACATGGCTAATCTCCTTTATGAACAAGTTGAGTGACAAGACCGATACAGATATTATTAGTATTACATGCATGTGCATACACCCAAATTACAAAATGCATATTTATCTGTGTTGCGGTCATGTTTTGACTGTTTGAGTTGGAGTGTCTGATGGTAAGAAAGATGGTCATCTCATCATCAGCATCAGTTTTGACTTGACCATACTTGAACAGCTTATCTTTATTGAAGAAGAATAAAAAGGAAGCCCTGTGTCCAAAACCAAAAAAAAATCTCTTTGACTCTTTTTTTGACTGACTAACTGGTTGAATGAGAGAGAGAGAAAGAAGACGCTCATTAAGGACAAGTTTTTTTTACGAATGGTCAATAAGAATGATCATAATAAGACGATTCTTGTCACATGGAAATTGCTCTAAACGAGCCAGCTCTCTAGGTATACACCGAGCACACACAAACTTTGTTTGAGGGAAGTTGACTTGTCCCATAATAATAACAATAGTCATAATAATAATCATCATCAATGAACAACAAACCTTTTTTGTGTTGTATAACAAGTATAAAGCATATCCACATACATACATGGAGGACAACAACAGAAAATTGTGTAGCATCATAATAAGAACAAGACAGAGACAAGCCATTTATTTGACACATGGGCAATTGTGGAGCAGAGAAGTATGTATACCTGCTTTACGTAGCAAAAGCCAAGAAAAAATACCTCTCTGTTCAGTCAGCGCGTACCTATATATATGTCAGCTCCATTGAAAAACCAACAAAAATAGTCGTAATCATAATTTCTTAAACTAAAACTGGATATCAAGATGATTTTCTCTGGTGTTATGGCTCATTTTATGCATATTATAAAGATAGCTATATTGACCATTAACAGCAGCAGCAACAGAAACAGAAGAGAGTAGAGAGCAACAGAAGTAGTTTGATATCTCCACTGTAAAGTTATACCATAATAAAAAGGGTTAAATTATAATCTTATGCTACCTTTTATGTACATATTTAACATGCTTATTGGCTTTATAAGGTTTATATGGTATAATATACCTACTTGGTAATTTTGGGCTTGGGCTATTAGAATTAGTTGACTTATATAAACCATTATCACAATCACAACAATAAATGATAATCAGCAGCAGGAGAGCATCATTAACAGCAGCAGCAACAGAAACAGAAGAGAGTAGAGAGCAACAGAAGTAGTTTGATATCTCCACTGTAAAGTTGTACCATAATAAAAAGGGTTAAATTATAATCTTATGCTACCTTTTATGTACATATTTAACAAGTATACTCATTGGCTTTATAAGGTTTATATGGTATATACCTACTTGGTATTTTTGGGCTATTAGAATTAGTTGACTTATATAAACCATTATCACAATCACAACAATAAATGATAATCAGCAGCAGGAGAGCAGTCGCCGCAAATACCTACATAAATGGTTTTAGTTCATTTTCCTTTATTCTTATTCCAGCTTTGCCTTTACCCATTTGATCTTTTTGATGGTCAACTCAACTCACACACACACACAGTCACACACACCAACAACAATAAACTGAATGGGTTGTTTGATAGTACGAAATGGTCATTGGGCACACACAAAAAGGACTTTTATTGTTATTATTATTCTAATTCTAAGGATATAGGAGGGAGATAAGTAATATGGCAGGAATAAGAAGACAAGGTCTGCTTCTGATTTCTTGGCAAGATTAAAGCCAGAGAGATGTGTAGCATACAACATTATTATTATTACAACTTGATGTGCTGCTGCTGCTGCTGTTGTGTGTTAAAAGAGAAGGATAAGATATAGTTAGACGCAGGGACATGATAATAATAACAATCATTAAGAATTACTTTTTCAGGTTGGAAGTGAACTTGTTATTTATTCACTTGTCGAGTGCACCAAAAATAATGTTTTGTTTGTAGCTTTGGTCAAGCAAGCAGCACAACAGCAGAAGCAGCAGCACTTGTAATAATAATCAAGGGAAAAGGGAAATGAGCCCAATTTCCTATTTGTATGTGTGTGTGTTTATTTATACGTACGTGACCATGAATTTATATACATAACAAGCTTACACAACAGAACATGGAAATGATTTTAATTATAAGCGATGGGTGAGCATTTCATGTAATTATTCTTGTGTGGGCATGCTCAAACTGATGATGATAACACTTAGATAAATGTACACGGATACTAATTTAAGAATATAGACTTGTTAGTTAACTTTATGCGTTTGCAGTATGTTGAAATAATATACGGAAGACAGATAATCCATGAGAAAATATATTCATTTCAACTATATAGTTTACAGTAAAGCTGAAGAAATATATGCTTTGTTTGGTTTTTGCAAAAAAAACTGACCAGCAGTTGATTAATAATTATGACAGCAATGATATTAATCTACTATTATTAGCCCTGATATATATTTTATTTTTTCGGGGTTTTGATTAAGTATGCAACTGTTTATATTTTTCTTATGCACATTGTGCTGAGACAATATGGTAGATGTTATTCCATTTATGTAGTAATTTTTCTGAATGAAATATTGAAAGTTGAAATTGTCTTTGGTTTTGCTTAATTCACATTTCATTCATATTGAACAGAACCAAATAAAAACGTTTCTTAAAAGACAAGACGGTAGCCCACTACGACGACGACAACAGGATCGCATAAATATAAATATTATGTGAAATAAAGCATAAAATATAGAGTGGAGTGGAAGGGATAAGTAGTAGCAAGTTAAGTAGCATAAGACACTGCGTGAGAAAACACCGAAAAACATTAATGTAGCCATCGTGTCCCATCAACCACAACATGTTTGGCAGTTTTATTGCCTTCTCTTTTAAGATGTAATTTATTTCTTCTTTTGGTACAGTGTTGATACTGGTGGTGGTAGTAAGAAAAGATGTTGTGATGTATATACGGATGCTACTGTACATAAAATTCCGGGATTTGTAAGAAATACACAAAAAATGATGAGAGCTAAAGATGGTCGCGTTTATTTTATTTAATAATGAAGTTTGATACTTGTTGTGTAGTTAGTGCACCTGTCATTTTAAAATTCCAGTTGTAGAAATACACCATCTTAATAGGTGATAAAGCGCCAATGGTGAGAGCGTAAATTTATTTCTTCAACTGTTAAGTTAAATATATTTTATTTAAAGTGTATTTTAAAAAAGTGTACAGTTGTGAAAGGACTGGACAGAAATGCTCATCGCACACGCTGCATAATTAAGACAATCTAAAAAATCATTTGCTCTGCTGACTTTTCTCTTTTTCTCTCTATTTTCGCACACATAAAGCATTTTTTATATTGCTCATCACAAGCCACACAAACAACCACACGGTTGTATGTACACTTGTTTTATTTTAATAATCATCTTCTTTCTTTGTAAATACACGTCTACTATATATCTACAAAACGTACAAAGCTATAAATTTTCAGCAAATATTGACATTCTATTTGCCATTTTGCTTGTTTTACTTTTTTGTATACACAATAAGCTTGTATCTCTCTCTCTTTCTCTCTAATATTTTCATTTTCTCTCCTCAGTCCTCTTTGTGTCCGTCGTCTCTCATAATATCGTTTGTTGTTTTGTGTTGGTCGTCGCATCTCGCATTGCTTGTTACACCTTGTCCCATTCATCTTCCCAAAAGTCATGTACACGGTCGTTAGATAAGTCTGATTAGCAGCATCTTGGCATTTTTACATAACACAATGCAAATAATCTCAGCAGTCTCATTCCTCAATACAAAATAAATTAAATGCTTCATAGCATGCTATCCCGATGATATGATGATAATAATGATACTGCGCCCAAGCCACCACCACACACACCAGCCAACAATGACAGTAGTTAAAGTAGTTTGACAGAATCTGCTCAGATCGCATGCAAAAAAAAGAATCTTGACTTGAATGCACGCAAGTAAAAAAAAAGTAACAACATTCCTTTTTATTTTTTATTCTTTTATTTTATTTTATAAACCATCTTCACAGCCCACCAGTCAGATGAGTAATATACGATCCTCCAATTACTCATTCAAGTTTTACGTGAAAAATTAAAAATAAATAAATCCAACAATCATGTCGTGTTTTATTCTCTTTTATACCTACACCATACTAAATACATACCTACACATTTGTATACATACTTTCTTTTTGTTGCTTATTTTATAGCGTTTGTGATGATGATGATGATGATTATGATTACGATGAGTGATTGTTACAGGCCAGATCTATATCACCTTTTTCCCCTTGTTATACCATACGCATATCTCTAACATTTTGAATGAAACAAATCCGACTGTTATGTGTATGCATTTTGTGTATAAAATAAAATATGTGTAATTTACATATTATTGTTCATCTATATTGCTTCTCCTGTCGCTTCTTTACCACAATCCATGACACATCTTGTTGTATTTTATTATCCTGTTCATCGTCATCATCATCATCAACCGGAATGTCCACCTCACCTGTGTACACCTTATATCTTCTATACAAATAATACATACATGCCTAACTACAACACGGCTCATTGTGTACAATCTGTCCACTTGAATTTATTGCTCAGTGTTATTTGATGTATGTAGCCAAAATTATCTAATAAATTGGTGCTAATACCAGCAGACATAAAAAACAACAGTGCATTTTATAATCTACTCACATTGCTGATCATGATCATCATCACATGATCAAATTACACATGCCATCTTTTTTTTAATAATATGCAAACTGCAAATAAATTTGTGAATTGTATAATAATGCTAATTAATATAATTGGAAATTATGTAAAATGTAAATGCAATTATGTATAAAGAGGGAAGATGAGCAAAATTAAAAAATGACTTGTTTTTTACGTGTAGCTTTTTTTATTATTTTTATTTTCAACACAGTTCATATCATCATCATCAAATCAACAATCAACATTTCAATTCATTTATCTCGTTTTGTGTAAATTAGCTCCAAAATATGCAACATAAAACTGCTCATCTGGTAGACAGTAGACACGCAAAAGAATGAATGCAATAATAATAATAATGTCAATTCAAGTCGTGTTTTTATTTTAGCGTGCTTGCTCTTGGTTGACTTAAATTCGACAAAATGACCAAATAAATCTTCCATTTAAAACAAAATACCATGACCAGAACAACCACAATAATCTTGTTTCCTACATCATTATTATTGCACGGTTTAATGATGATGATGAGCACACAATATGCACAGTTTTAAATAAAGTGAGCAGAAAAAAACAACAATTTAAAACCAGTCCACTTAATTTAATACTCTTTCAATTTCATCTATTATATTTTTAGCACTTTATACCCAACAAATTACTTTCTATCTGTTATACACGGATTAACGGGGAAATAAGGCATCTGAGTAGCATCTTGAGATTTTGTTATAATCATTTATATTATTAATGACGTGGAATTTATTACCATTATTACTTCACGTTCATATTCATTAATTCATTTAATTTTACATATTAAAGCACATAAACCAGAAAAAATAATGTATATACTTTTGGCTTTGATGATTATACGATAAAGAGGATGATGACTACGACTACTGCTGGTAAATGACGGTGAGAGGGTGAGATGTGTAATAATAATAATGCTACCATATCGCCATATACTATACTTATTTTATACTTTGCAATAAGGAAAGGCAGAAAAATTGGCTATTATAAGTTATTATTACAGTGTGCGCGCAATATAAATATTATTAAGTATTATGAGAGTTCAAATGGGTGCAAAAAGGGGAGAAGAAAAGATAATTTGTGGATTGCAATGCGAAACCCATAATTCTTTTTGGCAAAAAAGAAGAAGAAGAAGAATGAGCAATTGCAGAGAGTGCAGATGAGCAGAGCTCATAGATAAATAAAGTGTTAAAAAGTAACAGCCACAAGAAAACAAAAAAAACTGCAAGTTTTGCAAACCAAACCAGAACACATGCATCAATTGGCAAAAAAGGGGAAGGCGAAAAAAAAATCAAAAGTATTGTCTTGATATATTTGCCACTTACACGTGTACTTATATGAATATATACTGCTAATATAGTGCTATCCTGGTATATAAAGCCAAGTGAGGATATTTGGATGGAGAAGAAGAGAGGTAGAGAAAGAAAGATTTAGATTTATTTTCAACATTGAAATTTAGAAGCAAGAAGCACGCACAAAAATATATATTCAATTGGGAAAGAGAGAGAGAGAGAGAAGAAAAAGAAGAATGAGTCAAGTTCAAAGTGAAATATAGGTATCTCAACACAGCGTGATATTATATTCTAGTGTGCATTTCTGCCGAGAGAAACGAAGCATTGACTAAAGTTTATGACTTGTTTGAATTGATCATGGTATGGTGGAGGAGGTGGTGGTGGTGATGACCGATTTCACAGAAAATGGTTTACGTATGCCATCTGCCTGGAAAAGTTGGGGTTGACAAGAGAGGAGAATACTACTAGTTTTCGTGGTAGGGTTGCTTTGTGCTGTTGCTGGAATAAACACCTCTCTCTTTGTACACAAACCCACTGCACCATGTTCTTCGTGTAAAACTGGCTTGCCTCAAGCTTCTTTTTTTCCAAGAGAATTTTTCCCCTTTATACCTTTATGAAGCGTTTCATAGCAAAAAGCAACACATTTTTTTCTTGGTCTCTCTCTTTCACATAGCCGTATTTTTCTACTTTGTTGTGCTGTGTTGTGTGTGTATTGCCTTTTTGGTATTTTGTTTGGTTGTAAGTATGTATATGCCTTAGAGGTATCAGCACAATGTATGATTATGGAGAACTGACGGGAAAAGGATTGGGATATGTGGGCATATGGCCACTCCTTCAGATCCTCCTCTGAACTCAGGTGTAGTGCCCATCTTTCAACCTCCCCTATACTTATATATTTAAAAAATATATCTTTTAACGCTCTGCAATGCGACCCGATTGTGAGTAAAATAGATACTTGTAAGTTTGTGTGTGTAACTCTTTAAATTACATGTTACATGTAACGAGCAACCACAAAGTTAACACATTTTCTGATGATGATGATGATGCTCCCTGCCTATCTGCCTATATAATATACGTGCACACAAAATACATACCATTTTTACAAAATTTATTGTTACAACAAAAAGCGGTCAAAAACTCTGGTAGAAAATGATGAGGAGAAATATAATTGAACATTATCATCAGTAGAAAGAAGCATCATCCATAATATACGCATTTTTGAATGCTCAAAAAAGAAGCAAGGTTAACAACGTATAACGGCAGCAAAAGCAGCGGTGGCAAGGAGCACATGGGAACTCACAAGGGACTTTTTAATATTTTTATACAAGTTTGTAGAATGCAAAAGTATTTGAAGTAAAAAAACAGAGTCAGGTGGAAAAAGACAAGACGTTGAAGGCAAAAATGTTTTGTTGGGATGCGAGCGAGTTTTTTCACTACAGCGTAGCTCAACAGCTCTGTCAGGGAAAGAAATTCTTTTGATTCTTCATTCTACAACATTAAATACTTTTTTATATCTGTCATTCTGACTGACTGACCAAAGTAGTACAAAAAGTCCAGCATGTGAATAGAATAGAACAGCAGAGCCTAGTCCAGCCCAATGCTGTAAACCTGTAAACTCATTTAAGAATAAGAATGAATACAAAACAACAAAATATAACTTTACTCGTTTTCTTAAGAGATGATGATGATGATGCATACACTTATGTGTTGGTCAGACCAACTTTGTCTTATTCTTATATTCGTTCTATTTTTCTCTCTCTGTATTCCATTCCACGTTTAACTCTTCTTTATATGATTGGATTGAAGCAGAAATAGAAATGCTCATTTTTAAGATAAGCGTACTATATAATGGAATAAGGAACACCTGCTCATAGCAAAGCAGTTTGAAAAACAAACAATTTTTCAACTGCATTCCATTCCATTCCATAAGATAAAAAAAATATAAAATCAATTATTGATTATCTTAGGCTCATTGACATGTAAAATTAACATGTAAAACAATAATTATTAACCATGTGCACGGATTGTATCACACAACTGCAACAATAGCCCAAAATTATATGTCTTTCGTTAATTTGTTAATCGTTCTTGCAGACTGCAGTGGAAAAGATATGACGAATCTTCCTGCTTAAATGGTTGGTAAAGGCTCAAATAATCCAGCCATATCGCCTTAATTTGACAAGTTTTATTGTTTTTATTGGACCGAAGCTGGAGCATTTTCTTTCTCTCCTAGTATTCCTCATGTTCTTGCTGTCATCGGTTAAACACATTATTATTGTCAAACCACACGTATATACATCCAGGCTCGCGTCATTCTTCTGTGTAATATCAGCAGTCTTTATGATCATATCATTCACCACCACCGGCATACCAGATCAACTTCCCCCGACGTCGTCGGTGACAGTGACATCGACATCCTTTCTTTTGCTTCTTCTGCAATCCAACTGGTAGGTAGGTATTGACTGTTGACTTGGTTTACAAAGTTACACACATACGTACATAGACAAAAAAACGGATCATCATATCACCAGATCATCATCAGCTCCTCAGCATCATCAACATGTTTACTGTGTTTTGTGGGGTGGTGTGTGCTGGTGATCAAATCATTCAAAAGTTTATCGTTTCTTGGTATCAAAAAATGAGACTCTATCCGTCCATCTGCTATATATTCCAATCCAACAATTTAGTGTCAACTTTTTTTGTTTGTAAAGAACAAAAAAATGGGAGCAGCAGCAGTGGAGCAGTGACAAAATTGATAAAAAATACTTTTTGGGTACTTTATAATACTTAACTTTTTCGCACAATCAGCAATTTAAGTAAGTAGCATTAATAACACCATCATTTTTATATCGCATACACACATCACATCACACACACTGCTGCTGCTGCTCCTCCTGCGTTTTTTTCTAAACTAAAAACTTTGATCTGATCCTATTCATCTGATTTGATGAAGCATGCAGTGTAAAAAGCTAGATTACATTCGATTTAATCCGATTACATCACGTCATTATATAATATCATAGCACTTGCGTTGCATCATCATCATCATCATCACCATCACCATCATCTTTTTTAGAAGGAGCAGCAACACAAGGCGGATTATGTACACAGCACATAAAACTGGTTCCGTCTACTGTCTACATGGTTGGTTGGTTGAAAGTATTTTAAAAGAGGATGAAGATTTTTAGGCACAAACAAAATGAGTCAGTGTGTCCATGTCCTTTCGTTTGTATTGTTAATTCTTTATTGAAATTTTTGTTAGTCCCAGTCCGTAGTACATAAATACAGCAGAGTAGAAGTAGTTTAGCAGGGATGTTTAAGAGGAAATGCGTTATTAGCTTTTAGTGTTGCTTCTCTTTTTTTTGTTGTGTTATTTTTAAAGATTATTAGAACGTGAGAGTAATATGGTGATGATAATGAATGAATGGGTGCATCATGCCAAAGTCAAACATGCGGGCAGAGAGAGAGAGAAGAGAAGAGAGAAAAAGAGGGATGCGCAATGATGCATCATCATCATTCATGATCGTCATCGTATATAATATTCTTATCACACTTTGCCAGGCATGCTAAAAAATTAATGCAAATCCGGAAAGATGATCTGAAATGATAGTGTGAATGTTGTGTGATGTAAAGTAAGTAAAAACTTGTAAAATAAAATATGTGAGTATTAACAAGCAAGTTAGCAGCAGCAGCAGCAGTCCGATGCCGTCGCAAAAGCCAGAATTTAAAATAAAAAAATGGTAAATTAAATTGGCTGAATGGGTGCAGTCACTTGAAACTGAGACACACACGAAGTATTTTTAAAAATATTATAGGTGGATATATGAATATATATACATAGGTATATATATATTTTGCTGACTGCTGATTTATTTAAGTAGAAAAAAAGTTAAAATTCAAGTTTCATTTTTCAATTCATTTTCAATCCAATTTGCTCAAAACATGTAATAAAAATATACTACGAGGAGGAGGAGGAGGACAAAAGACGTGTTTGAAAATTAGATCGCACACAGCATGACATATGGCAAGAGAAGAAAAAATTCCCATAATTTACTACACAAAATGCTGTACCTATATATATATTAAAATATCGCATGTATGTTTTTATTTATGTATATTTTTTCCCTAAGGTACTTGAAAATATAATTTTATTATATTTTTTAGCAAATGCTTAAACTCACACAATCTTGGAAAAAGCACAATGATAAAATAATGCATTTGGATAGGTATACACGTAGTATTAAATGTACACACACTACTCATGAAAAATGACGAATGAAGATGATAAAAGCATAATGATACGTATTAGCAGCCATTACTGTTGCTTATTATAGGTTTTCTCTTTTGATATGTCATGGGTATGTCGTTGTAAAAAATAATATGGTGTGATGGTATCCGTCCCTGTCAACTCACTTTATACTCATTTTTTTTATTGGTGGAATTACATGTAGAAAAAATAGCAGTTATTATATTTTATTGCGTTACAAAAGTATGTATTTATACCCTCCCACACATGTACATATGTACACTGTACACACAAAATATATAGCTTATACTTGTTTTATTATATTATTATATCTTTTACTGCAACTTTGTGTAATGATTCCCTTCCTGTTTTGGCTAGCTCTTCTCCCTCAAACGTACTTTACTTAAAGGGGTTGGACTCTGGAGACAGGATGCATTCAATTATCTTGTTTAAAGGAGAACGAACAGAAGAATGGGTAGAAAAAGTAGGGAAATAACAGCAAAAATTGAATTACTCCACACATGCATGACATAACCATACAAAAAATACAAACTTTGTAGACAAAAAATGCATTATATAAAGTTATTGACGAAACAACATCACTTTATTGGCTGCTAATGCATCGTGTCAACTTGTGACTGCTGCTGCTGTTGTTGTATTATTTTTTCTCTTTATTATTTTCCTTGGGCATGGCTTTTGTCTCATATCTCATCCTATTTTTATCCATTATTCCACTCTTCACGATTTCCCTCTTTTCCTATTCAGATAGCCCAGCAAGAAGCTAACTACTTCATTACATGTGCTTTTTTTACCTTTAGCTACTCAACTCACCACACCACACACCGTATTATTTTACTAACTTGATAATTGAAAATAATCTTCAAACATCATCATAAGAACAACAGCACAACAAGATGATCACATCATTTCATTCATGTTGATTATGTGATGATATGCTGCTGAGCCACAGGCAAAAAAAGAAATATATACTCTTTTTTTAATGAAAAAAGAAAATAGAATCATTACAAGCTCAACAGAGAGGAGTAGTAGCAGCAGCAGCAGTTCAATTCACAGTATCATCCATCCGTTCCGTTGTTCACAAAGTTGTTATGTTGGGAATAATGATGGTGATGATGATGTGATGATCATGTCGATCACATCAAGAAGACACACAACAGAAGAGTTTTAATATCAAAACAACACACCACACATCTATACACACCGACCACATCATCATCGTATCAAAAGACAACATCATCATTACCAACAAACAACGTCACATCCTCTCTGCTCATTTTCTTCGTGTAATCATCGTATTAACCAAACCACTCAGCTCAGCTCTCAAAGACTCAGGAGGAGACTATTATTTTATGTTATTCTGTAGTATTTATTGGAAATATAAAATGAAAATACAAGAAAATAAAGATGTCTTGAGAGCGCTGAGCATCAACAAACATTAACCATGTAGAAACCGTTCAACCGTTTCAAAGAACAATTTAAGGTAAGTTGATAAAATCAAATTGTGGATCGAGTTAAAAGCAAAACGCTGCTAAAGTCAATTCTGTATTTTTTTTTAGAAAAAAGGGATGTGTCGGTAGATAGTATATGTGTATGTGTGTGACCCCATCAGAGTCTCATTCAATTCATGACGACTATATCATGTTATCATCATGTCGTTGATCGACCAAAAAGCTAGGGAGGTATGGGGTGATCAAACATTCAACCCATATCGGATCGATGATTTCATTTCCTTTTTGCTGCTGAGCTGACCACAACAAAATGATAATAAAAATGTTTTTTTGTGTTGTTTGATGATCATCATGATGATATGATATCCTCTCAGAGTCTGATTGTCTGTTGTTGCTGCTGCTGCTGATCTCTCTGATCAAGTTATTTTTCTGCTTAAGGTGTGTACATAAAAAGTAGACAGCGCAGCGGAATATTTTATTCTTAAAAAACACTTTAATGCTTGCTGTGTTGTCCGCATTACAGAGTGAATAATAAAAAAATAATAATAATAACAAATTGAGTACGCAAGCATGAGTATGAGAATGAGAAGCCTCCTCCAATTTTCTCAATGAAGCTATCAAGCATATTATTATTTCACTGAAAGCACGTACAAGGTAAAAAAAAAGAATATAAAAAATCAGCGGTGCAATGCGGGGGCTCCTCCTGTCAATAAAATACAAATGAAAATGTGTTGATGGGGACGATGATGAAACGAGAATAAATAGATAAACCATTGTAATGAAGGACCGCTGTAAAGCAATTATAATTATTATGCTATATTTTACTATGTATATATAATTAGCTGTATACTGTCTACTTATGAAGTTTGGAGAATTAAATGAGGTGGAGTATTTTTTGGCAGAAGATTGCAACAAATCCAGAGTGTTTCTTCCCACTTTGTGAGATATTGGTCTGACGGACAAACCAGACTAAACAAATTTCTTGCTATACAGTGGCTCTTAATAAAGTTTGAGCTGTTGGCCTATAGAATAAAAAATATTGCCAGTTTGTCTGCGTTTACTGCTGCGTATGTGCTAGATTTTTTAAAAATTATACCAAACCTACTTGAGTTGGTCGGTTGGAGACTTCCTTTTGAGAAAGATATCATCAAGTAGGATCTTGGCTTCTTTTCTTTCATCCTTTTTTCGTCAAACAAAAAAGCAGGTTTGTTTGTGCAATAATAGGATATATCATTGTGCAAATAAATTATTGCCAAGAGTTGAAAGTGTGATGTATATTATCAACAGTGTATAATTTCTTATTACTATTATTAACTTTACACGGTGTATTTACTCTGAAAGAAAATGGT
>JAITYZ010003254.1:0-11257 GCA_027744595.1 Paronellides praefectus | reverse complement strand
GTCAATCAGAAAACTGTCAAGAAGTAGATTTAAACTTAGCCGATTTTCGACGAAAGTTAAGACGCTGCTGTGGAAATCAGAAAAGTACATTTCCCCGTGTGCACTTATCATCCATGTCTTTTTCCAAATCAGCCATAAAGGATAACGTGGATGTCAACGGGACTAATACAATAGCTGCCGCGGAGGATTCATTGCCACATGAACAAAGCAAATAAAGAATTGATTATTTTAAATTTACTTACTACATAGCATAATTACTTTTCCATAGACAATAAAGCTGTAAACTATTTAAATTAATAAATAATATTTTGTTCATCCTTAAAAATTTAGAAAGCGACTTCACGCAACAACAGAGAAAAAAGATGAAGACTGGGACAGTGAATGACCCCATTAACCAGGAAGATGAGAGGAAGAGTTATTTAAATGCATCCCAGATTCCCCATCATAACTCGTCCATTACTTTGAAGCAGTCATCCTCAGTTTCTTCAACAAAACAAAGTCCCCGTAAGTTGTTACCGACAAGAAAAAGTTCCAGAACTCGGAAATGCGTGGATTGTGCAAAGGAATTTTTCGCTTCCCAAGATTTATGGCTTCATCGAAAACAATGCCAAGCCGGAAGTGGTGGCAGCATTTCGTCAAAAAAAGAAAAGCCTGAGAACACGATGACATTGCCAGCCACCCCGTATATATGTCATGTATGTTCCAAGGAATTCAGTTGTAATGAGTCACTGAACGGTCATTGCGCTCTCGAACATCCGGAAACATTTTTTTGGTCGTTTAAATTTGAGCATGTCACGACGGACCAGTTTACAGCGCTCGTTAAAAACCTTGTCAGCGACGAAACGAAATCATTTATCCAAATTGAGCTAGATGGAAGTTTCATATTCAAATGTCGACATTGCTCTAAACTTGTCGGCACTGGTCAAGGTCAAAGTCACCTCATTCTGACGCATTGTAATCTTCTTGGCGTCAAATTGGAAGAAATCCAAAGGAGTAAGAAGTCACTGTCTCCTGGCCATTCCAACGCCACCTTGCCAAATGTTTCCTCCTCCTTCCAATCACTACAACATTTGCCAAATGACAAGGAATATGAACAAGGTATGTATTTTATAATCAACCGTGAACTTTCTGCATTCAAACAAATGTGTGGCGATGGTGATTAGTTTTCTTATCAATGCCCATATTTTTTAGTCCAACTATCTCAAATAAATGAAGCACCAGCGCATCTTGTAGGGGTAAACGGACAACTCTTGCCAGAGAAGGTGGACGAGTTCCAAACAAACTTTGTGCCAGAAGAGGAGGCCAAAACGATGGATACGGGGAGCAGTCCTCTAACTATGCCGAGTAATGGATCATCTGATTTCAATCCTGTGATAATTTCAACTAAAACATTAAGAAATGACTTATGCTTTACTCCAGCCTCACCCCAATCAAGTAATTTTTATTTCTTGAGTCATTATGTTTTTGTTATAATAGTTATGTCAGGTTCGATATTTTCTGAAACAATTTTATTTATTTTATTTTATTTAAAAACAAACATATTTTCAGGTTCTGCAACAAAAACAAGAAACAATGTTCCCACTGGAAATTGGAATTGTGTTCATTGCGTGAGCACATTTAGTACACAATATTTTCTACTGAAGCATGTTGAAGATAAACATTTTAATCTGCAACCGGAACTCTCTTCCTCCGTCCCGAACACCAGCTCCACCCCCGCACTTGGCTTGTACACCTGCTCCTTTTGTTCATTACCTTTCAAAATGGCTCACTATTTCAGTGACCATGAAGCTTGCTTTCATCCCGAAAAATATTTGAGCTCTGCTAAACATCCTTCCATATCTAATTTGCAGTTTCGAAAATACATTGAATATTTATTGGACAAAGTATTTGAAGATTTTGTTCATGTAGCTGATGGTAACGGAAAAATAACGTATCAATGTCCGTACAACCGCATTCACAGATCATTTGGGACAACAAGCAAAGTGAGAAGTCATCTTGTTTTAAGACATCGACTACAAATGATCAAGAATCTGGAAAAGTTACAAATGAATGTGACATTGGATGAGATTGAAAGTCACAAAAATGTCACACTCCCTTATTTAGTGGCACCATTTACATCACATGATCAAATGTCAAATTCTTCAACAACAACTACAAATATTCTTGGAAAGGAATCTGAGGAATTACAACACGATGTTACCGGAAGTTATCAGAGGAGTGAGCAGTTCACAAGTTCAAGAATCGAGAAAGGTTGTAATGTCAAATCGCCTGGTTTAATGCAAAACGGAGACAAGGCTGCTGACCATCCAGAAACATAAAAAATTTAAGTTGTGTAAATAAATAAATGTTTTTTAAAGTTTGACATGGGATTATTATTATTATTATTGAAAGGAGTTTCATGAACTTGAATGGAACTACTACTTAATGTAATACAGTAATAAAAATATAGTACATCCAGCCTGGATGATCCAGGTATAACTCAGACTAGTGCAGTAAAAAATTATTTTAATTTATTTTTTTCAAATAATAATACTAGCTAACCTCCATTTTCTCCGCAAGTACATTATACGACCAAAGTAATATTTTCGCAAGATAAATCCTATTAAACTTGCACGAGAAGCCACTGATGTAACTAACAATACAATGAGCCATTGGCAATGGCTAACTCGACAATCGTCTGAAATATAACATCAATTAAAGATTTTGATACGCTGCAGGCGTCTATATGAATGCATACGTATAATTAATTATCGTTTTTGGTTCAGAGTTTAAAAATGGAATTTTTGCATTTCGGAAAAAAAATATTCGATAAAATCATAGCTTGTTTTTTTATAAATGCATTGTAGCGTTTGGTGTTCAATGAAAATTTAGTGTGCAAATCTTCAACAACTTTACTCCACTTTTAACGAAAGAACTTATTACTAGTTGTTACCTAACTTAAAACGTCTGGGCATTTTGTTAGGAAAATTTGCAACTACTTTTATATCTGGAACATGTCTGGAACATATCATATTTGCCTAGGCAAGGCAGCCTAGCCATATCCAAAATTATATGCTATAAAAAAACCTGTCATCCTTGTGTCATCTATAAAAAACCTTTTATTTTTGTGTATTTTAGTACCTACTTTTTTGTGGATTGCGCGCTTGGTTCCAGGTTTAGTTACAAATCTTTAACGACTTTTTTCCATCACCATGAGTCATGACTAACAAAGTCGGTTTAAATCCGGTTTTCCCGATTGTTCAAAAGGACAAAATTTTAATTGTGTGCGTCACCTGAGACCATTGAAGGTAAAATTGTATCATCTGTACTATTTCAAAAAGTCTTATTACACCCCGGTTACATTGCAAAAGGAATTGATCAATTACACCAAAAATGAACGTTTTGGTGACCTTTTAATATGGGTTAAAGGAAAGTAGTTCTGTAATTATATGCAGAAGTATGGAAAAAATAATTATTAAATTTTGCTTCCTATTTTTATGCATACATCACAAAAAGACTATATTTTAGTACAAACAATTCTTTATCTTTTTAATAATCAATATTACAAAAACATTGTGTTCTATGGTAGAGGAAAATGTGCTCGAAACTAACTCTGAAATAGAGCGTGAAGTAAAAAACACAAACAAAATCTGAAAGCTGTGCCAATTATTATCCATGTCAATTGACGCACGTGTGGTGGATTAAGGAAAAATTGTAATAAGATTCATTGCCTTTTATAATTATTCTTTTAAAATTGACATCGATCAAGTTGCTACGGAATAAACTAAATTAAGAAGTATTATAAAACTTGGTGATCACTCGAACAGTATACGTTCTAGTAAATACGTCAACAACCAACATCGTCTTGATTTACAACTTAAATTTTAAAACAAGAGAAATAATTGATAAATTGTCAAGCATAAAAACATGACAAATTTTCAAAAAATATCATTTTTCCTGGTTGTTACAGTTTTCGTCGGACTGGAAAATCATGTTTGCATCGCGGATTGTGACACAGAGTTGGAGGGTCCCGAGTCCTATGGATTTTGGGGTCCCCCTGGAGTGTGTCCCGGAGTGGGGAACTTTGCTACAGGTAAGTTGTGGTGTTCAGTTCTAAAAAAGTGTTGGAATCAAGTTTAATGTCAAGTCTGTTCATTCTGCTTCTGAAAGTAGGCGTAAAATATTACTTTCAAGTTAGTTGATAGTTTCTTTCTTTCAAAAAGTATAAATGTTAATTTTTATAGGTAACCTCATTTGTGTGCCTGCTCTTTATTTAATAATTTCCTATTTTGATTATTATGCTATTTTCAACATTTAATTTCGCTAACAAACTTTCTCTTGTACAGGAATGCAATTAAAGTCTATGTCTGACTCGGTCTTGTATGGGAGTTCTACTTTAGGAATTGAGTTTACGTGTTCCAGTCCACTGTGCGGAAATGTAAAAAGTACTCAAGTAACTTCTACTGTGCTTCCATACGGACGTTGGGGCTCACAATTTAATTGCGGGGACTACGGCTACATAGTCGGATTTCAGTTAAACACTTATTTTTTTATATTCGTCGACCTTGTATTTAACTTAAGAATCGTGTGTAATGATGGAACTGGAAAGCTAACATTTTATGAGGGTGATGGGAATAATGAGGGCAAATGGGATGAACCAGAAATGTGTCCTATCGGCATGGCCATTACTTATATGGAAACACAGACGATTGATTTCGGAAGTTAGTACTTTTTTTATGTTATGGATCATAAAATGAAACCTGCAATGCAATAAATATGAATACGGTAACACTTTTCTTCACAGGTGCGAGTTTAAGTACAGTGACCAACTTGTATGCCGTTTGTACTAATGCTCCATACCCATGTTAACAAGAAGGTAATTTCTCTCCCCAAGAGCACATCACAGACGAATATTCAACTTGAAATGTAGCGTAGAAATGTTGAATTCAAGTAGACAATTTTTTTTGAAATGCTTAAATTTAACCAAACACACAAATAGGTATGTATTTTCTCGATGTATTACATATATATGAACTAAGGTTCCATGTTATTGAATTACATGTTAATTCGAACACGTATACTTGAATAAAATCTTTGATTAAGTAAATTAGTATTCTATATATTTACCAAGGATGTTAAACTTCCACGTCCACCCCTATTTTAGATGGCAGATTGGATTAAATGGCATTAATTGGCCGAAATGGATTTATTGTCCAAAAATGGAAGAAAATAGTTTAATATGCCCCATTCACTCAATGATGCATACAAGCTACATAGTTCTGTACTAATTTGTTAATAAAGCAAAAATCTAAATCCCCACACAAATCGGAGCTTCTATTAAGATGTTTTCATGTTGCCCCTTTTACTTAATGATATCACTTCCTACCAAACTTACTTAACGTATGCAGTTTTTATGTTTGGACATTTTCTGCCACTTCGGCCATTAAAGCTAAAGCCACTCCAAAAATGGTGGATTAAACCATTTTCGGACATAGGCCATTATCCATCAGCCAGTGGCCATAACAACCTTGATATTTACAATAACTGAAAATTACTTGTGATATCCCCCTCATTCGTGTCGTTTATAAGGTACCCATATACTCAATCTGGCCAAACTTATTTGACAAAAACATTTTAAAATAATTTATTCATAAAAATTAAAGTTTAGATTGTTTGTCTCATTGGAATCCAAATTGTTGTTCAAGTTTAAAAACCAATGGCACCAAATAGAGAAAAATCAAAAGGGCCAATAAAGCCTTTATTTTACTTGTTAGAATTATTTATAAAAAAATGAAAATATTCAAAATGGCCTTCGGATTTGCTTAGAGTCATTATATAACAACTATTAAACTCATCTGCCTTTAGTCCACTCCTTGTTGCCAATACAGCTGCTGAAGCAATATATATACAATCTAAATTAATGCAATCTTACTTGCATTGCATTGGATACACTCACTCTTTTGTAGATTTTGTGTCATTCCAGTTGTCGAATAACTTGTAAGCTAACAACAAGTTGTCAAGTTGAGCTATTACTACTTGCATGCAATTGTATAACAATTGAATTTGTGTGTGAGTTGATGTTATCAATACCTGCATACCCACACAAGCTACAATAACTCTGCTGATAATGGATTTCAAAATATGGGAATAATTTTCACATCTGCATGGTTATTCTTTTGTAATTAATTTTTTTTGCACAATTGCACTTATGTTTATGATTATGATATTTCCAGAATGGATTCGTGGACATCCAACAAATCCTGAATATTTACCTTCAAGAGCAGGGATATGGAGCAGGGAAGTATATATTGTAATCCAACGGAAAGAATAGTTTCATTTTCGTTCAATTAGAAAGAATTTAGATGACATGCATGGTTAACATAATATGGAATAGAGTTACTATTAACCAAAACGACCAAAATAAACTTCGACCCCCTCGGATTTTTCGTTTTACATGACAGGTCTATACAGAGAAACATTCTGTATAGAATAGCATCATTGGTTTGTTTAAACCGTCCTAGGGGGCGCTTTTAATATAGATCGAAGTTTTAAATTTTTCAAAATTTGTTGCAATTAATTGGCTCCACCGATTTCAAATACCAAGATGTCATGTAAAAGAGAAAATAAAATTCTAAATGTCCCAAAGGGAAATTTTTTAATTTTTCGAAAACTGCGTTTAGAAATTGCACTACACTACAAATTCATATTTACCCCAAAATTTCAAATCCCGTTTATGGCAAGAAATGTTGTTTAAACGCCAGCATCCTTTAGGATTCATAATAAATATGATTTTACAAGTTTTGCATAAATTTAAATCAATTATCAGCATTTTCAAATTTTCCAAATATCGTGTCAAATTATCTATTTTTAGTATTTCGCAATTTCTGAACGCAGTTTTCGAAAAATTTAAACTAAAAATATTTCGCTCTGGGGCACCTAGAAGTTTATTTTCTCTTTTACATGACATCTTGGTCTTGGAGCCGGTTGAGGTCAACCGGTTGAGCCAATTAATTTCAATTAATTTTGAAAAATTTAATACTTCAGTCGATTTCAAAAGCGCCCCACCCCCTGGGACAGTTTGACTGAAAAAAGACGCTATTCTATACAGAATTTTTTTCTCTATCGGCCTGTCATGTAAACCGAAAAATTCCAGGGGGTCGAAGTAACTCTGTGCGTTTTGGTTTATAGTGACTCAATGGGTAAATTTTCAAAGTCACATTTTATGAATCAAAGAATGAACTAAATTCAAAACATGAAACCAGAGAATAAATCCAATGTTAATTCCCTGTGTATAATAAAATCTAATGTTTAGTTGGTGTTGGTGTTTATAATAGTGTTCAATTTGTTCTTTCATGTTGGCATAATGTAAAGTTTACATTGTAAACTGCTCAACTGAAATGTATAGAGCAAATGAAATGGGAAACAAAAATTTTAAAAATGGGGTTTGAATTATTTTTTTAAACTTCCGGGCAATCCTTTATGTCTTTAGGTTCGTCACTCAGATCAAAACAGTTATTAGATCCATCACAGACTTCAGAATTCCTAATGCATTTTCCATTTCTGCATCTGAACTCGTCTTCCTTGCAAGCCGGACAATTGTCCACAGATCCCTGAGGAATCTCGTCACTATTATCATCACAGTTGTCCCTTCCGTTGCAAATTTCGGATGTTGGAATGCACCTTCCATTGTTGCACCTAAACTGATTCTCCTTACAAGGAGGACACTCTGCTGGATTATTAAACTCGTCACTAAGATCACCGCAGTGGTTCCAGCCATCACAAACGTCAGTGATTGGTATACATTTTCCTTTGCTGCATCTAAACTCATCTTCCACGCAAGCTGGACAATCTGCTACATTTGAAAACTCATCACTACCATCCGAACAATCCTCTTTGCCATCACAAACTAAAGTATTGTCTACGCACCCATGGTTTTCGCATCTAAAAGAATTCTTTTGGCAAGGTGGGCAATCAGTCCTATTCTTCGGCTCGTCACTTCCGTCCCCGCAATGATCCGTGCCCTCTTTGTCACAAAAATTCCTATGATAAAGGCATACTCCGGTGTCGCACTTGTGGTAACCTTCCTGGCAGGCAGGACAGTCTTCCTTTTTCACAAACGGAGGCTCGTCACTCCCGCATTGGTGGTACCCATCACAAACGTCAGAATTTGGTATGCACCCTCCATGTTTACACCTAAATTCATCTTCCTTACAAGGTGGACATTGTTCGGGTAACATCAGTTCGTCACTAAAATCTATGCAGTCCATCCATCTATCACAAACCTTGTGATTTGGAATACACTTTCCCGATTTACATTTGAACTCATTATCCGCGCAGGACGGGCAATCCGATCTATTCGACGGTTCGTCGCTCCAATCACCGTCGCCACAGCTATTTTTGAAGTCGCAAACTTCAGATTTCGAAATACATATTCCATTGCTGCATCTAAATTGCCAATCCATACAAGGTGGGCAGTCCGTTGAATTAATACGAGGAGGCTCGTCACTCATGTCGCCGCATTGGTCGTTTCTATCGCAAAGGCACCTATTTGAAATGCACCTTCCATTCGTGCATCGAAATTGATTTTTTCGACAAGGTGGACACTCTTTTCTGATTGGGGGTTCATCACTCCTATCTCGACATGAGTAGATGCCATCACAAAGTGATAAATGTGAAATACAACTTCCGCTATCGCACTGAACTTGATTAGGGCCACAGGCTGGACAATCTATTTTATTTACTGGCTCGTCGCCGCTCATATCGCCGCAGTGATTCTTTCCATCGCAAAGAAAGACCTTGCGAATGCACGTGTATCCATTGGCACAGAGAAACTTATCATCATCAGTACAAGGTGGGCACTGGGTAGCGTTAAAAATTGGCGGTTCATCATTATCACAATCGTGGTCACCGTCACAAACCCAGTTGGCCTTGATGCATTTTCCATTTGCGCATTTAAACTTTAAATTATAAAAACAAAATACGTTTTTAGTTTTGCGGATACTTTGAGTTGCAATGTGTTATTTTTAAACTTTTTAAACCTACCTCTTCTGGAGTGCATTCCTGGGCTGATACCAAGGCGATCAGATACAAACAATTCAAAAGTATCAGTAAAGCCTTCATTTTAATTGTCGCAAATATCCACACAGTGCAGATATATTCAAAAAGACCAGTGATGTTGCACAATTTCAGTATAACCAAATAATACAAAGTTTATGCATTCTGTTCTTACGTTTTTAGTGCAATTGTTTCTACCAGAGCTTGCACACAAACATAAAATCAGCCTCAATTAGTTAAATCAGTCATTATGACTACAAATAATAAGCATATAGATTGATTAATCCCATTTTCTCCAATTTCGCAATTTAGATTAGAATTGTTGTTGCATTTCTAACATTGCATGCGTTTGGTATAAGCTGGTGCTCATGATGATTAATCCCATTTTCTCCAATTTCGCAATTTAGATTAGAATTGTTGTTGCATTTCTAACATTGCATGCGTTTGGTATAAGTTGGTGCTCATGCTTAATTCAACGAAAAAATTACATGGCATTCAATTAATAATGCAGCACTACGGATGTGGAAATCTGCATCACAACATTTGCTTCTCACATGAGCCACAATATTGGATCTGGTGTTGGATTTCCAGGAATTGGTGAAAATGTTTACATTTGCATGGTAATTGATAGAATATTAATACGCAATGTACATTATAGCTACGTGGGACGTAGAATAATACTTTTTTAATAATATTTCTGGATAGGATTCTTGAAAAAGCAAAGTCTGAATGGGAACATAAAATTAATAGTAGCAATAATAGATTAATGCTCAGGATATGAAGTAATCACAACATTCTCATATAACCATATGGAATAAATAAATTCCCGACATAATTATGCATTATAATTGGTAAGCATTTTCATTTCGCAAAATATGAAACGAGACGAGGGCAAATCCAGGTAAATACCGTTATGGTCTCATAGTGACATAGCGATTGGATATTGATCTGTAATATTTTTTAAATTGAATTGTTATAAGTTATAACTTTTGAAAGTCATATTAATAGCCAAAAATAACAACGTTTAACCCTGACCAAATATTTTGTTAACCCTACTAAAATAAACGTTTTATATGCTACAATTCGAAATTAGATTTCATGTTTATGTTATTAGATCTAATATTTGCTTGGTATTTCTAATTTTATCTTTTAATATTTTAATTGCGGGGTTTTCTTTGGATAGATTACTAGTTTTCCGAACAGCGGGACGACAGTTAACGACGAAAGACTGGATGCCTCGAAAAAAATTTAATAAACCTTCAATTTCAATTATTTTGAGTTAAATGTTTAAAAAAAACAAAGCTTGATTTTTGCCCTTTTCTCTTTGTGCACATTCACTACCCTTTGCATACTCTTCGAGCACAATTCACATTTACAAAATATGAAACAAAATCGACAAAAGTTAATTTGTTGGTTGTCGTAGCCACGTCACCTATCGGGTTAAAATATGGACCTTTCTATGCCTTTCTACTAGCGTTTATTCCGGAATATGTTGACCTGATCATTCAACGCTGTTTTGATGCTATCTTACTTTATGACCAATAATATATTCGGTTTCCTAATTTGTAACATTAAAAATTCCAGCACAAACTTTTATCAAATGTAAATTTAATTCGCATTTTCAAATGTTTCAAATTTTATTTATTTGAAATAAATTATTTCATCCGCAAAGGAATAAATCTAAATGTATACTCTATAGTGACAAGAAACCATTTATATTGTTTATTTAATTACCCGAAATAGAAACTTCCCGACAAAAACGAATGTACGCACAAAAAACCATATTGATGAACCCGATTTTCATCAATAAATACTTGGTTGTTCGCATGATATGTGTTTCTACTTGAGAATGGAAGTACTTGCGTACATCTTAAATTAACAATGAGATTGGCTATATGCATTATATGTACGGAAAACACCAAAAAGTAGTTTATGAAGTTAAGTCTGCTATTCGCAGTACTCTATGATGACGTTATGCTAATAAGGATATAAGAGAAACCACTTCTTATGAGAACCAAAACGCTACTGACTTTATTTCCTCCTCTTCCTTCTCCTCTTTCACAATACAAATATAAATATATATGACATCATAAACATCCTACACTTCCGTACTCATCAGCACTTACCTCACCAAAGGTGTATTCACCTTGATGTACCTACATGACGTAGGCACATCACATCTCCCCATCCCGCAGTACTCTTTTATCAAGTTTTTTCTTATATA
>JAITYZ010003253.1:0-15057 GCA_027744595.1 Paronellides praefectus | reverse complement strand
AAACACAATATATGCATGACTGACACTGTGAATGCACTCTAAACACTAAATAAATAAGATTTGTGCTTTTGCAAAAGTGAAAACTGCCGAAGTATGTATTTATGTGTGGATTCCAACAAGAGAGCAATATATTACAAATGAGGATTTATGTGCAAAATGGGGAAATTACTTGAACAATTGAAATGAAAATGGCAAAAACTGTGCTGTCTCCTCTTTTTGTGGCGGTAATAGTTTTGGGGTGCATACACAATAATAATATAAAGTGCAGTAAACTAAAAGAGGAGGTATATGCGTACTAACCTGTTTTGATTAAACATAATATAATAATAAAAATAATAGGTAATAATAATAATATGCAACATATGACGGAAAAGTATATGTATACTTATAAATATAAGCAACCAGGATCATCATCGTGAAATAATTTTCATCGAACATATTTACCTGTTGTTTTTGCAGTAGTAGTAGTATTGTCATCTCCATTCTTTTCTCTCTCATTCACACAAATTGAATGAATGCTTTTTTGTGTGTACCGGTTCAAACAATCATAAAAATACTACGACCAAAAAGAAAAAGAATCTCTTCAAGTGATTCTCTTGTACCGAGTGACAATAATAAAGTACGCTGTAGTGATGATGATGGTGTGATGGGAATGGTGGATTTGCATGTTTTGAAAAAAAAAAGAATTTGTCTTTACTGTCGCCTTTGAAGTTAAAGATGCTTCAAGTTTATGCGAACCGCAAAAAAGATTCCTTTTGCATTTTACCTCTTTTTATCACTTTACTCTACACAGTGAAAAATTGACAATATCTTACTTTAACTGTTTTACTGTGTAAAAAACGTTTTTTGCGATTATTATCATCATCATCGTTCGATGGGCAATAGAGCTACAAATCATATTATTATGCAATCAGGTGTTAGTCTTTCAAAAAGCTATGATAAGAAAACAAACCAAACAAATAACCACTTGCAAAAAAAATTAATGAAGACAAGAAGATATCCGTATAATTTTTCTATTGTTTGTCCAGCATGCCAAAGCTTATTGCCAACTTGAGTTTTATGTACCTCTGATCAAGATAATAAGAATTGGTACAAGCGTCAGTGTTTGTAACTCACTCTCATTTTTTTTTGCAGATAACCTTTTCAAGAAATAAAAAAAATGATCTTGTCACCGATCACAAGTTGCTTGATATTTGATACTAAATAAATAGGTAAATATTAAATACATTTCGTACAGAAAATATTTCATACCGTAACGTGTTTTTAAACTTTACACATTCTCATCCCAGTCAACAATACAATTTGACAAGTTATCAAAAAAAAAAGTTCTTTTGCTATACATTCGAGTGGATATATTTGCATGTTTTTTTTGCCACGACTTTAAATTTTTTTTTAACTTGTAAAGCTTAAAAGCAAGGGATTGTTTCTTTCTTTTTCCCTTACAACTCCGAAAGCAAAAAATATATATCTGTATATGGCCTGCTGTTTTTACTAAAAAGTTGAGCAGAAATATATGTAGTTGATTTGCCAGTCTGACACTTTCATTCAGATATTTTATTTTAAAGAGAACAACAACTTGGCTGGGAAAGAGGAGAAGTCACGTCGAAAAAACATACAGTGTCATTTTGCATTATCTAACAAGCGGATCGAGTGATAGGATCGACGAAATTCAAAACCATGGGAGGGCTCAGGTATCATCATAATCATCATCATCATCATTTTAAATTACACCAGCATAAGAGCGTATTAGAAAAAAGGGTCTACTAACTGCATACGACAAACGACTACTACACACACATAACTTACATTACATAATTTCCTTGTTCTCGAATTATTCAGTTGGCTGCTACTCCTCTCACTCACTCAACCGAATTTTAAACAACATTTTAGCGCAACAACATATATATAATATACATATGATATGCAATTTGATCTAGAATATTTTATACTCATTGGCTCAACATTATTTCTAATGGGTTGGAATCTCTTTTGTTAATTATATCACACAAAAAGCTGGGTATCGCCAATGGGAGCGGCGGTGCGGCAATAAGATTGCTGGCGTGGCCAGTCGTAAAAATTTGGTGTATGTGTGTCTGAGTAAATAAGGCACATCTTTACTCTTTTTATCATACCCGCTCTCTACCTTTATTTTTATGGCTAACTACCATTTGTATAAAAAAAAGTACTATCATCATGGCCATCTTAAATATCTCATTTTATTGAATTGGACGTAAAATCAAATCAATTGGAGATGTTTTTTTTTTCTTCTTGTCAAACAGCCGAGTTCCAGTTATATTTAAGTAAGCAGCAGGAGTAGTGTAAACGAGAAAAAATAAATAAAACAATTGTAACTGCTTCTCTCTCTCTTGGCGTACGTGTACGTGGTACAAACCTGCCTCTGTATGTAAAGCAGGAACAGTAATAAAAAGGTATGTAAAGCGTGTGCATACGATGGGCATAGGGATGTTTTATTACAATTATTTGCATGTTAAATTCGAGATCATTACCCTGTCTCGTTTGATTTTTATCATTTTGACCAAAACAACAAAAAAGCTACTTGATGGTCCCCGTACCAGAAACCACCTATCACTCTCTTGTATATACACATTACCAACATCTTGAATATATATACCTACCTATATAACATGCATATGATGCATACTTACAAAAGTCAACCATGTCATTTCTACTCAATTAGAAAAACTCACTGATTTACTTTCCCGATCCGGACGATGAAGATTACAAGCTCATCTTGGTTGACGCTGTCTGCTCCTGCTCCTCATGTCGCTCAAATGCACTGCCCTATTAAATATCATGCTCTGCATGTTATATGCGTGTAATTGTTCCCTTTATTTTCTACGCCATTTAATATATTGATATTATCTTGTATTGTTAGTAGTACCAGTAGTTGTAGTAGTTGCTGAGGTGGTTGATATTTTATAGAGTTATCTTCTGCTCAAGAATATACTGTTGTTCCAAATCTCAACTATCATCATCATTACATTTTTTTCACATTCTTACACAATCACGCATACAAAATACTTAAATGCAACAACGTGTGTGTGTGGCGAGTTTTGGTAAATGAGTGTGTGCATGCCAGGCATTACGCATGTTTCATATTAATGAAGGTGACACCAGTTAAGTAATAAAAAGAGTTTGGAATTTAATTCTCAACATTGGTCGGTGTGGTGGTGGTGGTGGAGGAGAACGCCAAAGATTTTTCCTTCTTCAAAATAGTCAACTCCCATTCGATACACACACATAACTTGTCAAGAAGGCTCTGTAGATTATTAACTGTCATCATCATCATCATCATCGTCCATTCCTTGTCTTCTTGGGACGACGACGGGAGTAGATTAAAAGTACACACAAGAGCGATGATGACGAGGAGGAACAAACAAAATCCTCTCTGGTTACCAAAGCAATGTATAAAGGTGCATTACATACATTACATTTCGATGGTGGTCTTCAGAGTCTTGTGATCAAATGCACCCGTTTTTTTCATTTACTCTCCCTTAAGATCTATACATTTCATTCCCACCAAAAATACTTATATTCTCTGATAATCATTTCTGTCATAATGAGAAGGAGGGAAGGTTTTCATTGAGAATTTAAAGTAAGTACAATTATTTAACATGTTGCTAGATTCTCTTGTCGACATAAACCTATCAGTGTTCATAAAACGTGTGTTCATAAAGGCGTAGCAACAACAATTTAAATATATTGTAATAGTAAAAATAATATTGCATTACTACAATACTAGGTAGTGCAATATTTTTTTATACAATGATGGAACAAAGGACAGAATCGTATGGAAATGCATTTTTTTTACATGTGTGTGGTCTCTTTGGAGAAAATCACTATTTAATGCAATATTTATTAACATCTTTGCATAATGTAATTATTTTTTCATGTTGGTATATAATATATATACTATATATAGTGCATTTATCTACTGCGGGATACAGAAAAAAATTGGTTCGACTCACTTGGAATGACAATCATGCGCACACATAACATAAATACACACACATGTCTAAAATGGGCGTTGGGATTTTTCCTCATTCTCCTCTCCCACTGATTAACCCATGCATATTTATTTATAGATACCATTTTTTTAATTAAATCAGAATTTTTCCATTTTGTTTGACCAATGAAGCCTCAGTTTCCAAGGTAACGTCTCTTCTTCTTTTAATCCTAATTCTTCTTAGAATTTAATCCTAAGCAAACAGAAGAGTTCACACATTCTTTACATTTAATAAAATGTTTTACAAAAAATTACATAATGAGCTCAAATACATTTTTTTATTAAAAAAAAGGTAACGTGCTCTTTTTTGGGATGTGGATGGCTAGGGTTTCTATGAAGATATCACCTTGCTTATATGTATCATTTCTAACCATTCTTCTTCCTCTTCTTCATTTTCCATTGTTCCTCGTTGGAGATAAATAAGTAGTAGTGTAAAATTCTTCGGACAAAAAAACCGGACAACATCATCTCTGATTGATATGTCCTTCTCACATGAACTCTATCTCTCTCTCTCTCTCTCTCTCTCTCCATATATTATTATAGTCGTATGGATCTCACCACGAAAAAAAAGAAAGGGAATCCAATGCACAAGTATAAATACAATGGCATGATGGCAGAGGGTGAGAAGAAAAAAAAGTGAAAACATTTATGATATATTTTTTTGTTTGAACAGAATCAACCATGTTTGCTGGGTTGTTGTTGTTGTTGTTGTATTTATGAGCACACATATTTTTGTATCTCTCTCTCTCTATTTTTTTCCGAGTGGACTTTCGAGTATTTCTTCTTTTAAAGATGCACACATACATGATATACAATATATACGACTCTCTGCGAGTTCCCATTCCCATGTTCCATCCATTGGCCAGTTGACCCAAACAATTCATGCAACAATAAAATAGCATTAGTCGTATGAATCTCACCACGAAAAAAAAGAAAGGGAATCCAATGCACAAGTAAATACACAAGTATAAATACAATTGCATGATGGCAGAGGGTGAGAAGAAAAAAAAAGTGAAAACATTTATGATATTTTTTTTTGTTTGAACAAAATCAACCATGTTTGCTGGGATATTGTTGTTGTTGTTGTATTTATGAGCACACATATTTTTGTATCTCTCTCTCTCTATTTCTTCCGAGTGGACTTTCGAGTATTTCTTCTTTTAAACATGCACACATACATGATATACAATATATACGACTCTCTGCGAGTTCCCATTCCCATGTTCCATCCATTGGCCAGTTGACCCAAACAATTCATGCAACAATAAAATAGCAATAACTTTTGAAAAAACTAACGAACCCCTCAAGAGTCCATCTTACAACTTACTGTGCTGTTTAAAACTGACCTGGAGTTATTATATTTCCAGAGAAAAAAAAATCATGTAGTAATACTTATTTCATAATACAGGTATGTATACATCTATCGTAGTAATAATAATGCATATACATTATATTCTGTATTGACTACATTTAAAACATATCAGCACACACAACAAACAAGTCGAAAGAAAAAAGAGACCGGGAAGACAACGACGGTCTTTGCCAAGTACAGTAAAAAAATCACATCATCATCATCATCCAAGGCTTACCTTAAAAATCATACCAATCTATTATACAAGTAAGCATACATAACTATTCATGTACTGTATATCTATACAGCAGGCATGTGCGACATTTTATTTTTTACTGCCACTTGAGTTTTATCCATGAAAAAGATTCCCACACCATATTTCCCATTAGAAAACATAGAGGGAAGAAAAAATATATGGAAAAGTCATTACAAAATCCATATTACCTTCTCTTTCAACTCGTCCCCATCACCAGGACAAATACTTTTTTATGCAAATAACTTTACAGGAACATAATTGTATAGTAATAATAGTAGTCCACTTGGTTATTCAACAGTTTTAAAACCTTAATAAAAAAATTTGTATATGGGCAACTCACGCTTCCTAGACAGGTGGGATTTTCATGATGACATTGCTTCTCACTTTCGATTTTCTTGGTAAAAAAATAACATATGCTCAAGTAATTTTGAAATTTGATAATCGCACATGTTATGCTGGATTTATGGGGGAGCCAAAAAATATAGGTATTTTTTTTCTTTTTTTTTGAGATGGCATAGGTAAGTATAATATGAAGAAGATGATATTTCAAATAAAATATTACCACTTACAAAGTTGAGTGTATTTATTCTCAATATTTACTTTCTCGATTGTAGAGTACTTTGAAAATGTGCAATGAGCACTCGAAATGTAGTATTTTCATGTACATACATAGCATTTGTATTTATACATATTTATATAGTATTGGTATGTATGGAATATATACATCAGCTACCAACTTGGTAGTAATCATCATTTTTTATGAAGCTACTACATTATTATAATGGGCATTATGTAAGCTGATGATGATTAGAGGAGTCAAATTGCTGGTTAAACTGAAAATAAAGGCTGCTCCAACTGAAAGTCAAAATGAGTTTGCAGTGCTTTTTAATTCTCAATATTGAGGCGATGATGCCTGTGGTGACGACGGTGCTGGTGCTTTTGCTCTTCACTCTCTCTCTCTCTCTCTTCTCTCTCTCTCTCTGTATGATTTAATGAAATGTGTGCTATAATAATACGCAGCATAACTTCTCCCTCTAAAAAAACTACACTCAAAAAACAATTCATAAAAATGTACATTTTTCATTGGTTTTCTCTGTGTTTGTGTGCATACCATGATTTTTTATAGTGTTTCTTCCCTGGACTATAATGGGTTGGGGAAAAAAATGTTTGTAATACTTTTTTTTACTATCTTTAAAGAGTGAATGAGTGAGTTGAATATGATACAAGCATGTGAGTATGTATATATATTATACATAATATGTATATGTTGTCGTATGAAAGAAGAGAGATGTAAAAACTCCTGGTAAAAAGTCAAGTAGACGCGGAGGAAGAAGAAGAAGAAAAGAAATAAACAAGCGAGGCACGTATTTTATGATGTTCCAGTAGCTTTTCAGAGAGTAAAAAGGTTTTTCACAGTTACTTGCTTAACAATGTTACTAAAGATAATGACTTTCGTTTTGGGAGTCTCTGTGAAGTGTTGTTCCGCAAAGGGATGGAAAAAATAAAATAAAACGACCCTTTGGAGAAGAGGACCACCTCAAAAGTGTTACCTTCCAGACGTATAAATCAGACAATCTCTTGTGTTCTATCTGTTTTCATAAATTCAGAGTAAGTAGCGAGCGCACAAAAACAACGATTACATCACAAACACACACAGCAGCAGTAGAAGAAGAAGAAGAAGAAGAAGCAGCGCATATCACATCATCCTCATCATCGCAACAACCACCAACAAGCAGCTCAAGTTTAGATATGTCCCCTCTTAACTTAACTACTACCCCTCCGCAGATGATAGTGGGACCGATGGTCGTAGTGATGGTGGTGGTATAGTGGCGTGGAGATAGCAGAGATATCTACATGGCCACAGCTACCAAGTGTGCTGTGCATTTCGTAAAAGCTTTTCCTCTTTCCCTCTCTCGCTCTCTCCAATTTACCTGTGTATCTACATAGGTACCTATATGCTAGACCATTGTCCAAGGTGTTTAATCACACACACAGGACGAAATAAAGATAAACAGTGATTGTTCAAAATAAAATGGGATGACGAGAAAAAATATATACCTATATATAGGTATATGTATATCTGGTTGTCTGGCACATTGAAAGAAAGTATTGTCCTTAATGATGATACTTTATAAATAGTAACAACAACTAATTCAACTCAACTGAATTTATCAAATTTGTCTACTACAAGTGTCATTCATAATATATTATTATATTACGCTACATTTCCGTGTGTGCATAAACATACCTACACATTTAACAGTGCACTGGTGACTGGACGAGTGAAGGACCAAAAAGTTTCACCAAAAATTTTGGTTGTACCTTTTCCTCAGTTACCTGTGTCTTGTATATTATATTGATGTGTCATCCTGGTAGTAAGTACGTCAATTAAAATGTCTCACAGACATGAAATTAAAGTAAAACTATGAGACATCTTTTATTTCCCATCATTGTACTTCTAGCCAAGTTTCAATGTAATATTTTCTAGTTTTCCTTCTCATGTGCCCAAACCGCCACATATTTCTTGTATGTTTGTCCCTATTTGTTTGAGGAGTGCATTCACGTTACTCATTAAAATACTTTTGGCGTAGTGACGTGAAAAGCATTGATATTTTAATAATAATAATAATAATAATGTGTGAGTGTGACCTTTTCATACCACAGTTATTTCAGACAGCAGCAGCAATAACAACAACAACAGCACCCCAAGCTGCAGACAGACAGACTTATAAGCTTATATAAAAACCTCTACGGTGATTCTTGTGATGAGGATGATGAGGATGAAAATGATGATCAGAGTGACTGACTGATTTAATGTACTCTTACAATACACAAGAGAAGTATGTTCGTGGTTACCTAGTTAGTGGCCGGTCGTCGGTCCTTAACTCATTCACAATCGGTACATGCTTTTTTCTTCTTCTTCTTCTCTAATATGCATATAAAATACAGGAGGAGTACTTGTTCCTCTTGGTGGTATGGTGGTGGCTTCAAAGAGTTGATGGTGCTTCCTCTTGAGCATTTTATATTTATTTTCATATAAAACTTTATTTTTTTTACTGCTGCTGGTGGTGGTGCAATGCTGCTCAAAAAGACCGGATGCCTGTAACTCTGCTACGGCGTGATTACAAGTTGATGGCTCCAATGAAGATGTAATTGTGTTAGTTAGAAAAGAAGAAGAGAAGAATGAGATGAGAACAGAATGGAAAAAGTGTGTGTGTGTATATTAATGTTGAAAGGGCTAAATATATATGTATGCCTGTGTATTGTATGCATTAGTGACGTAAACATGAGATGAGCCTTTTAGAAGTACAATGTAAACGACAAGCGTACATAAAGCACCGCGTCATGTAGCTACGTAACCATCCATTGTCTTACAAAGGTACATGGAAAGGGGTTGGTTGTACAATTTATATTATATTTACGTGGGTATATATACATATATATATATTTCTTGTAAAGAAAAAAGCCAGGAGGGACCAAGAGGCACACCGATTAACTTACCCAATCTAACTGACTGTGAGACAAGAGAGAGGAGAGGGTGATATCGAGAATCTTATCAATTATCAAAAATGTCTAAAGATGCACATCTCATTGACTCCAGACTCCCGGTACACTTGATTTCCTCCTTGTCACTTTTATCAAGTTACCTTTTGTCATGACATGATGATGATGATGATGATGATGATGGGTACAGCTATCTACCTACATACTTTCCTGAGTCAGGGCCTGACCCACACTAGTCTGCTGTGTGGTACAAATTTTGTGCTATTCGATTCACAACACTTTTTTTTAAAGACTTTTTCATTTTTTTTTCAGACTGAATAATTATACTTCAAATTTCCCTTTTTACCACAATATTTTGATTAAAAATTATTATTATTATAATTATTATTATAGATGCGTAATAATAATGGTCTTTCAACTTATCAATTTCCTCTCCTGATGGCTTACGACTTGGTACAAATTTGTTTTAAGTAAATACATGTTTTTCTCATAGACTAAATATAAAAAGGAAGGTGTCCTAATTATTGTTTTGATAAGATTTTACATTAAATTAGGCATTCAACAAAAAGGTAAATGTAATGAAATAGAAAAAAAAGCAACTTGTAACCTTCGTGAAGAGCCCCTCCATACAATTCTCTCTCTCTCTCTATTCCAGCAAGAGCCAGTAGCATGCAGCGTTTTATAAAAAGTCTGTCGGTACGAATTAAAAAATTTGTTTGAAAACATTTCATTCAAGCAGCGGAAGCCTTCACACACAACCAATTCTCTGACAGGAGATCTTAGCACAAGGCAAAAGAGCGCATCAACCCAATAATAATAATAATAATAATAAAAATATTATGAGATGAAGCAACAATGAAGCCAGTGAGTAGATGAGGATCATGTCAGATTAATTCCAGTTGAAAAGGAAAAAGAAAAGGGGATAATAAAAGTATTCTTCTTCTCATTTTTTTTATAGAGAAAGGTGATGGCTTGTTAGTTTTATATTATTATTATTATTATTATAACATCTGGATTAGGTGCCAGTAAAAAAAATACTTTTCGGCTTCTCCTTTCTTTTCAATTTTTTTTATGATTGTACTATACTTGCACCTCCTTCATAAACAATCAACAACAACAACACGAAACATCAACAACATTGTATGTTCAGTGGTGATGATGGCAGCATGGTAACCTGAGTTTTAAAAAATCCCAATTTTTTTCATCATCATCAACATCATCATGGCATTATCTAAAGTAGAAGGAAACGGATACAGATCATCGCGTTGCTGTGTATAGTTTTTTTGTGATATGTGCGCATATCGCAGACACAAGAGTAAAAGTCAAGCAGCCGTGAGGAGTCAGTCAATGGGGCTCTCTCTTTCTCTACGCCAGTTTCAATAGCCAAAAAAAAAATTCCTCAAAACAAAAAAAAAGAGAGAATGAATGTTCACCGGTGATATCATAAAAGATTAAAAGAGAGAGAGAGGAAAATAAGCTCGTGTATGTGTTCATCACACTAATTTAATGCTCGGTGGGTATGCTAGTTCCGTTTATTTTATTTTAACCTTCTAAAAAAATATATTGGGCTCATCATCATCCTCACAGCCACACAGCTCAACTCCATGCTTATCTATCTAACTTTTTTTTCAAAATATATCCCCCTTTGAATGATGATGATGGTGTGATGAGCAATTGATTCAAAATTCACCTCACAACCTTACAAACTTTCAAACTGGCTTAACTGTTTGAAGAAAGAAAAAAAAAGTTTAATTCGATTCACAGCAGTGGAGTATCAGAATCACAAACTGTTACCAATAATAACCAAACACACATGGTATTGGCCCCTCGGTTTTTTTACTCTCTCCGTCTCTCTATCTCACTGGGTGAGAGAGTCGAGTGCATAAGTGCTCTGTCGGTGGATATTATAAAACTTTTATTTTTATTTTCAGGGAACCATACAGAGTCATACTGCTTTTGAATGAAAAGTGCTTCAACAACAGCGTCACCGTGCCAATAGGTTACCATACATTTTTTTTCCTCTAGTGGAAAAATATTTTCTATTCACAGACACACTCGAGGAAAAAGAATAAATCCGATGATGATAATACGATGATAACGTTAATATGTTGGTGTTGTTGGTGCTGCTTAACTTACCATTAGTTATAGTTAGCCTGCCTTATAATATTTGGTATTACTTTTGGTGGTGATGATAATCATCATGATAATTTTTTTTTCTAAGGGGATAAAAAAAAGTAAAGCTAAAGGTGAAGTGGCAGCAGGCATGCAGTAACACACAAAAAAACCGAGAGAGAAGCAATAAATATTTGGAATATATATAATAATATATTATGATGGCTGTTGTTTATGTGTGTGTGCTTTTCAATTCTTATTTTTTAATATTATTATTATTATTATGGACTCATTTATTTGCTTGTTTGAGATTGTAATAATAATAATAAATATAAAAGAGATTGTAATAATAATTCAAAGTATTGTATACTGATAATAAAAATCCTGTGTATTTTCTTTCTTTTTTTTACTTTAAAAAAATGTTTAGTATTATTTGTAAAAAGTTATGTGGACTTTGAAGAAAATATAAAAGGAAGAGAAAAAAAAAACATTTCATTTTTTCTCCAAAGGGTCCCCATATATCATATATTTTTTTGTCAGCGTCAAGCACGATACACAAGTCAGCAGTATGCACACAGTGTTTCAGAAAAAGAAAGAAAAAAAATATATACCGCCACGCCACCAACTACAACAACCATCATCATCATCATCATCCAACCATTAAAATGTTTGTCCAGAGGTCAGGTATGCAAGATAGGTAATAATAACTTATGATGCTGCATAACCTCTGTCTATTGTGTTTTATGATTGTATATATTTTTTATCATTCTTGTCCATCATTCACCGTTTTATTTTCTTTGTACAAATTTTGTTTTTAAATGCTGAAGAAGTGAATTACAGCTGAAATGCATGGAAAAAAATTGTCCTTGTTGCGATTACCTTGGATCGTGTTTCTCAATGAGCACGAAGGACTCAAAAATAAAATGAATTGTTCCTCTTTTGCTGGCTCGTGATGAAGGTATCATGCTTATTATTATGGCTATGCTGCCTTAAAGCGTAACAGAAAACACTTTTATTTATGGGCCATGCACGTACTTATCAAACGGGAAGTTAGAAAGAGAGAGAGTTAGACAGAGAGAGAGAGAGAGGGAAGAAGATAGCTTATTTTGCTTTTTCTACCCTTCTGCCTTCTTAAGAGACAGTCAATTTTAGACAAAGGACATGAAAAGAGATAAATAAATTAAGCAAGTTGACATCTTTTGTAGCTATTTAGTGTCTCTTTTACTTGAATGGTTGTGCAGGTATGCAATATTTATATATACCTAAGTATAGTACATTAAATGTACTGTTATTATTATACATAGACCAACCGACAACGACAGAAAAAAAGAGCATTTCCATAAGATTTTAAGGGATGTTTCAGAGATTATTATGACTGTATACAAGAGTAACAAGGGTTGCGTTAGCAGCAACAAGTAGTCTACGTTTAACGTGTATTTATTTATATAATTATTATCATGGCTTGTCTGGCTGGATTGAGGGTGCTTCCAGTGGTTTGCATGATCCTTTGTCATCTTCTCAAATCGCATGAGTTTTTGGCTACCATTATTATCCGCTTCCGCTTACAAAAAGCTCGTTTGCTAATAGTAACATCATCATTAGTAGAGTCAACTGTCTCCACAATGACGACGACATCGAGGACGACGGGAAAGACCCACAGAACCAAAGCACCACCTCTCAAGAAAAGGGGAGAGATAGAGATAAACGCACTTCCTTTACGACAGGTCCCATAAAAAATATATATTCCTGATTATGAGCATGCTCTTTGTATCATGCCTACAAATTAATACATTAGCAACCAATAAAAAACCATTTTTCTTTCAATGATCGTCGTCATCATTGCTAAAGAGGAGCCTTCTCATAATAATGATAATAATATAGATAACTATAATGAAAGATAATACTTTTATTATATAAGTTGTTTGTGTTATCTTTGCTATCTCTCTACTAAATTAACTGCATACTTATATTTTCTATGCTTTTCCTTTCCAGAGAAGAGGGACTCTGGCTCAAATTTTATTTTTTTCTGAAGCAAGCATATTAAATTACTCTTGAATTACGCTGCTTTTTGTAATGTGTGCTACGGACTTCTTCTACCTTGATGACTAACCAAACAATACATCTGAATAGACATGTTTTGTATGAATATTGGCTGGGGATAAAAGGGGATAAATGAGAAAAAGCTTTCCCAGAAAGAAAGCCAAAATGTGTGTTCTTTGATTATCATTATTATTTTGTATGAGGGCCCGCTGCTGGGATGGAAAAATGTGTTTAAGTGAGCATAAAAGTTAAATGCACATGTGAATAAAATAGGAAGAGACGAGTTTTTTTTTTCAAGAGAATTTTCCAGGTATAATATATATACGCTATAGAGACATAAAAGTTATACCACAGGGGAAAAAACTGAATCGAAGCAAAATGTTTGTAACTAAGAAGATATACAAAATTACAAAGTAACGTTTGATGGTAGTTTTCCCTGTTGTTGTAGTACTATTGTTAAACATACAATAGAATTGAATCCCTTGAAAATCAACATCGTTTTTTTGCTTGTAGCGGCTCAACAAAGAAATGTCATTGGGGGTGGTTTGTGGCAAGAAAAATAAAAAGAGAAGCTGCTGCTTTACGAACCGAACCGGATACTTTTTGTTGTAAGTTTTCTAATGAAATGTCCACTACTTTTGTGTGTGATTGAGCATGAGATGAGCTATAGGCAATGGTGTTGACCAGTTTGGACCGGGCACTCAATCTACATCTTTCTTTCACAAATGAACATTTTTTTGTATTAGGTATATAAAGCATGTCTAGTAAGTACAATAAATGATACATATGCATACGGAGATGTAAGAGTGTGCATAATTTTTTTTACAAGACATCACGTCATGTACGTGTGGTTGTGCATTCCGGTGTTACTGGATTCGGTAACCAGACCTTTTACATGAAAATCTAATTGAATAAGAAGAATATATCTTGACTGTGGACATGGCTTTTGAGTGTCATTTACTTTATATTTTTTTTTCTCGCTCACATTCTTTTCCTCTCTTCATGATTATTGTGATAGAAAACACATAAAAATTCCCATTTTTTTAGTATATGGACGCATAATATAACAAGGTATACACATGTGTGCATGTAATGTATATAGGTATTTATCTAATAAATTGAAACGCTTTCAATTTAGTAGCATTATATTACATTGGCTTTTATCATATAAGTAATAAAGCCACTCTAGAATCCATCAACTTTTGAATGGAATGATAATGACAAGCAAATGCTTTCCGATAAGGGCCTCTCATAAAATAATCATCATTCGTGCCTCCTTAATTTAAACTGCAAAAAAATATAAAGTCGTGACGTATGTAGACTGCGGTATGTTGTTTTTGTGTGTTCAAGATATCGTTCCATTTTCTCTCTCTATATAGCCAACTTATACTTAAAAATTTAAGTAGGTATTATATATATTCCACGAATACTTGGTAATAATTCACTCAATCTGATTTGTTTCAATCAATCAATTTATAAATAGATTTCGCCGAAATCATTTCGGTGTGTTTGGTTAACAGCAACGCAAAAGTTTTACAAAGTTAGCATGACGTATGTTCATACAATCACAAAAAAACATACAAAAAAATATTATGGCTTCCATTGCCCATTTTCATGTCGTACTTTAGTAGTTAGATTAATAATTTTAAAAAATAATATTAATACAAAAAGACACAAGCAAAGTAGCTTAAAAGTCAGTCTACTTTATTATTCCACTTTATACTCAATCCATTTTTCATTACAATTTACTTTTGAAAAAAAAATCTG
>JAITYZ010003252.1:0-12921 GCA_027744595.1 Paronellides praefectus | reverse complement strand
TACGCATGGAATATTCTTAAACCGGAAATAGCACGGTGCCATTATTAAAGATTTGTATTATGATACTGCTTTTGGTAATTGTTTTTGAGTTTACTCACCTTCTGCTTGCCCTTGCCCCTGCTGCAGCGGCGGCTGCTGCAGTGGTAAAATGATAGCGAACAGGTTGGCCTGAAATACAATTTGCTGGGCTGATAAGGGTGGGTGGAGGTGGTGCCTGCATTAATGACATGGGTACAGGAGAGGATAACAACGGAATTGGAACTGGAGCTGAGAGTGGCGGAGGAGGGTGAGGAGGCGGCTGCATGCCGACTGTTGAAGGAGGAGGGGGATGATGGTGGTGATGATGGTGATGATGATGAGGAAGTGTGGAGTAAGGAGGGGGTGCAGGTGGGAAATGGCTGTCCAGAAGATCTGGCATCCCGGCTAGTGGACTGCCGGAAGGAGGTGGTCCCAAAATTAGAGTCCCTCCGACTTGTAATTCCGTGGGTACTGGTGACACAACTGAAGACATGCGGTCATCGCCGCCACCACCCACTTCACTGATAACACACTGATCCTGTCCTTCTGTTGCTGATCCGGGGGTACACGAGGATGGATCATTTGGAGTGCCACCTCCAACACCACTGTACACACCTGCACTGTAATTGCTTGATGATTGTTGCACTGCTGCACTTGAACCACTTACGTTGCCACTGTTAAAACTGTTGGAAGAAATCCCAGAGTTTTTGTGATGACGGTGGTGATGGTGATGATTATGGTGGTTGTGATGTCTTCCGGTGGACGACCCTGGATGGTTACTGCTACTACTGTAGTGACCACCTGTTGTAGAGGAGGGGTTACCTTGACCAGAGGTACCGTTTCTATGATGGCTTGATGAAGAAGAGCCTTGCGGGTTTGTTGATGAGCTACTAGTGGTCCTGTGACTTCGGTCCCTTCCACCTCGTCTTTCCCTTCGCTCTCTCTTTCTATGTTCCCGACTCCGAGGGGGAGGGGCTATGGCTATAGTGGACGTTGAGGGGGTGGTAGTGGAAGCCACCACATTATTGTTGTCCCCACAATTATTATTGTCAGTTTGCGCTTCAGTTGAAATGAAGCTGGGAGGGTTGCACGAGACGAGCAGACAGTGTTGAGGGGGCTTTGGCGGTTGTGACGTGGAAGAAGACGACACTCCAACTATACCACCAGCGGCAATACTTTGATTAAGTAAGACAATGTTGAGGGGGCTTTGGCGGTTGTGACGTGGAAGAAGACGACACTCCAACTATACCACCAGCGGCAATACTTTGATTAAGACTGCATGTGGAAGGGCTAATTGCATTGCTATTCATATGGCTTATTGTGGAAGTGTTGTTAATTATGCACGAAGAAGATGATGAAGGTAAGGTCTTTTGCTGCTGCTGTGAAGGTGACGACGACGATGTTGATGCCGCGACGTCAATGGACACAGTGCCAGCATGATTGGTAGTGGATGGCGATATTGGAGAAGCGAATGGACTGGTTGCTGGTGTGGAACCCAACGATGGCGACGACAGAATGGCTAATGGAGCGAGTCCAATATTATTCATACCCATAATATTGCCGGAGGGTATCACTGGAAGTGTGATGTTTGTGGAGGGCGAGTTTGGCACAAATGCGGCGTCATGGCTACCAGCTCGGACGTGATTGCTTGTTAGGGTCACATTACTGGAAAAAGCTGGAAACGGAGGAGAGCTTGACGATGTGGGGGTAGTCAGGGGAACCCCTTGATGATTTATAGCTCCAAATAAACTTTGAAATGTTGTGGAGGTGGAAGAAGATGGCGCCGGGGTTGGAGGTGTTGTTGCAGGGCTCGTAAAGAGAGAAGTGGGTGTCGAGTTGGTACTCGAGGAGTTGCTTCCAGGGCCCACTTGAACTATAACTCCAGACCCCATCGTTCCAGCGTGGTGACTGGAGGGGGCTGGTGGTGGGGGTGAGTCAGCGCCTACGCCCACCATATACGAACCCGTTGGAGGAAGCATTTTATTTTGCGTTCTCTGAATTCTCCCAAACGCTTCTTCTCAAAATTTGACCTTGACGGTCAAGTAATATTTTATTAATCTCTAATTGTTACGGGGTAATCATCTGACTTAACAATCCCATTGTGTTGGTAGTTGCTCCCTTAAGGCTACCCTTTTGTTGACCTTCGGAAAGAATTCGTTTATTTTCATGGATGATGACTGTCAAAATGGAAGAAACTTTCACCTTCCAACCTCGCTTCCTTCTCAAGGTTTTTCCTCAAGGGTACACCTAATGTCTAATCAGTTTTTAAACAATCCCCATCATCATTATTAGGTTGAAGTAAATACGCACACACAATTAAACAATGTAATGCTGTTTCATGGCTTGTGACTCTTGAGGGTGGTGGTTATTATAATCAGATCACCAACTATTCCTTCACTTTTAAAACCATTGCACAACACTACCATTTTTCACACACATTCCATTTTCATTTAGGGCGCCTCGATATTCTCCTTTGCAAAATTAAATTTCAATCCATTTTTTGTGCCTTTTAAAAAAATAAAAAAATAAAAAGTAAACTTGAAAATTGTGTTTATCGCGATGATCATAAACTTGAAAACTTTTTTTTCTTTAAACAAAGCAAAAGGATCACATTGTTGATAATAATTAGGAGACCAAAACACTTAAACAATGCAACGCATAAGAAACACGCAATCCTTTACAATGTTAAAATCCTGGCTTGCTCACTTTGGTTGATTGTTAGACTCTCTGATGAGAATTGATAAGTTCCAATAAATTGGTCGAAAAAAGTAACGCCCCTTTTGTTCCTGCCAATTGTAATGTAAGTCGTTGCATTGATTGAAGTAGTTTTTATTTCTTTGATTTGATCAATTAGCTATTAACTTGACTATACTTTTGCTAATTCGCCATCCTGATGAATTGATATACACAGAGCGCCGTTTTGTTGTTCATTGGGCTCACCATTGAAATAAAAAGTGTGTAAAGGTCATCATCATCACATATTTATCATCATGATCATCATCCAATAAGAAACACAACAGTTTGGGTAATACAACGGCTCAATGCATTTATAACTATGTTAAATTGTTCATTAAGTTGATTTTGACGATGATCTTGTTGCTGCTGTGGTGATGTAATTAATATTTATATACGAAAATAATTGCACTGCCGTTTGCGCTCTTTGTCTTGCTTTACACACAGTCAACCTACACCGCGCACACTTAGTTAGGTAGCTATAATAACAAGTGTAGTAATAAAAAGTTTAACGCAAAAGTGTTGCTCACATTTAATTACTCATTACATTTTTTACAGCGCAATAGTCCCAATAACAATCAAAGAAACAATCAAGTAAAATGGTTGCAAGTTCGCACTACTATACTCCACTGAGTGAAGTCTATCATTCTTGTAAAAGGGAATTAAAATGTCAATCAACAATCCACTTTTTACACAGTTTTGGGACACATGGGGAAAATTCCAATGATCTTGTGCACGGGTACGGGGCACCTGGAAACAAAAATTGTTCAACATTTAGCACGGAAAATCATTAAAATATGTTTTGTAATATTTTGTCAACTAAATTTGTTTACGATTTTCTCTTCCAATTTATTTCTTCCCTTTGCTAATAATTAGTCTGACATTTTATTTTATTTTAGTACGCACCTATTCAAGATCCAAAATCCATTATCCCCATTTGTCACTAAATTAACTTGGCAATTTAAACTTCAAGATTATTTATTTCAATAAACGTTTGTGTTTTTGTTTGGTTTAGAGACAGACACGACACACGCAACACAGATCTCATCTTTTCTGTTCTGCCCTGTCTCTCTTCTCCTATTCAACTGGCAAGCTAACAATGCTCTAGGCTCTCTCTCTCTCTCTCTTCATCTTCCCTTCCCTGCAATGTTAACCTTTTTCAACAATGCTGCCCATCATTTCGTAAAGCAAACGTATTCTAAATACATATTGAAGCATTTAGCATGTATGCACTGCACTGCAACAATGCACTTTACATTTTAAGGGACCTACTACATCTTTTAACCCTATCCTTCCTCATCTTTTTCAACAATGCACACTCGCAATCTGAATGTACATGTAACCTTACCTGCTAATACTCCACTACTCCTTATCTTGCTTTTCTACAAGGTTTACAAACGAAAACCACATTTTATCATATACATATATGATAAAATATTATGTATAAACACACTTAATCCACAATCCACCAAGAACAACAAAAGGAACAAGAAGAAAGGAGATAACGTTTCTCACTAACTACATATATCTGTCTGTGTGTTATCCTTCTCTGAAAGATTGTTAGAGAACCTTTGTCGATTGGATTGTTGGCCAATATGATAATAATAGGTAATAGCAGCAGACATAACATCTCTACATTCTCTATATTAGTCAATGTCTATAGTCTATATGGCCAATGGTGTATTATGCAGAATGTGTGCAGAATGGATCCACTTCTCTTTATGTTTTTCTCTATCCTTTTTTGGGTACTTTACTTTTCACTTCTCTCCATCCTTCTCCTCCTCCTCAACTCCTCATCATCATAATATTTTTTTCTGTCTACTTCTCCTTTACGCACAGCAGTGCACTTTTCATTAGAAGCATTCAGAATACTAACATCACATCTCACACAAAACATATTATCATCAGAGTGAACATATCTCGCTCTCTATCCATCTATCCATCCATCCTTCCTCAACTCACTCCTTTTCTTCCAAGAGCCAAGATATATATTTACATCTAGTCTATGTGGTTGTGTGTAAGAGAGAGATAAAAAATGCATTATTTGTGTGTGTATGAGTTTGTGCGTACTTATTACACTACGTTTTGAGTCAACTTAGTTATTCAGTGTAGCACAAAACTACCTACAAACTTCTCCTCCTCTCAGCTTACTAGCTATAAACACGGCAATTCTATTGCATATTGCATTAGATTACCTAGTTGAGAGAAGCCCAAAAGAGCTCACTCTCTCTAGGCAACTTTGCAGAGAAAAAAAATCGTGTAAGCTGTAAAGAAGGTCGACATAGTTTTAAAATCCAAAGGAACGCAGTTGTAGTAGCGGTGGTGGAAAGTGAAACTTTTGCGGCCAAAATACATATATCTCCTATTCGACTATCCAAGAAGTAGTCCAAGCCAAAGGCAAAGTTTAGGGATTTATTATTCCATGGGATGGAGTACCAGACTGACACGTCCTTCCAACAAAGGTGCTGTACATCGTAGAGCAAAAATAGTAAGGGTTTTCTTGCTTACTTTTTTGGGAACTGGGTTTGGGTACTCTCTATCTCAATACATTAGCAATACTCCCCAGTAGAAAAATGATAATATATGTAATACATAAACAAGAGCTGCTGCCTTGTGTTCTCCCTCGTCTCTCTTCTAGTTAGTCTCTGTAAGCATGCATGTAGTCAAGTATAAAGCCTGTTGTGGAGGAGTAGTCATAAAACAGCACATTTATTTTGGCCTGGTCTACTCTGTTCAGTCAGAGAATCAACGAGTGAGTGAGTCTACTGAGTAAGCAGCACTAACAAAAATAATAATAATAATGATCAGAGCAGCAGATCTGCCTCTTTCTGACTCAATATTATAATGGTATTATAGTAATGTACATATGTACCTTAAAAAACTCAAAATAACCATCATTATGATCAGTAGCAGGAGCAGTACTAGACCAACAAGTTAAAAAAAGCTATACTGACAATAGGCTGATACGGAGTGATGGAGACGGAGTAGCTGGTATCGCTGCTTTTTTATGTTTGGAGGAAAAGATTGCCGACAGGGACTTTACGTACAACTCTGTTTGGCTCTGCTGGCTAGCTTATACCTATTACATGATCATTATTATTACGATCATCATGTTGAATTGAAAATGCTCCGAAGCAAGGCAAAGGCATACAAACATTTTGTAGTCATGAAAATGTGGAAACTAGAACGAGTCAAGTTAGATGTTGTTGATGCGATGGACAAATGGGATGCGATGGAAAAAGCAGGAGAGCCCCAGGAAAAAATTCTTGTTCCATGATGCATAATGAATACATATTATAACGCCAACAGCAACAATGAGCAAACAATCAAATTGTACGCATAATATATATACTAGCAGAGTGGATTGAAAAACGTTTAAAGCTGGGAAACTATATACTTGTTATTATATTTATTCATCCATCAATGAAAATGATTAAAAAAAAGTTTGTTGGCCGACACAAACAAGTGCCCATGCATCATGCATAATATTCAACAACCAGAGATAATGTATTTATGCAGCATCCACGTTAGCCACGCATCCAACAGGAAAATATATAGCATTATTGCCGTCTTCATGTAATATGTTATATGCGTGAGCAAGGAAACTTTTTTTTTACTTTTCCAGAAAAAATTGTAGTGTAGATCCTTCTTCCTCTAAAAAAGCCTCCACCTCTCTGGTGTCCTCTGTAAATAATTCATTAGTACACACAAAAATTGCATTGTTTGCCTTACTTCCTCTTCTACTCATAATATGAGTCTCATATATACATACCTAATAAAATATAAAAGGGATATACTTAATTGCCACCGCATTAACAGGGCTTGCATCAAAAGAATAAAAGTTGTTGTAAGCAACCCAAGTCACAAGTGTGAATTTTCTGGCCATGATGGTAAAAGCAAGAGAGGATGATCATGATGGGTCATATCATAAATAGGTAACGGGTGATGCGTTCTATTCCTCCATTCGAAATGATACTCATCCTCAGGCGGAGCTCAACCGGACTGACAGGCACAAAAAGTTTAGTCTCTGATGACGTGCTCTACTGTTCCAAATTACACCAGATTATGATGACAGTCCAGATAGGCTTGGACTCAAGGGACCTTCTTACCTGATATCACCAATTCAAGTCATCTCATCATCCTCACCCTACATTCATTCCTTTCCAAAGTCACAACACAACAATGGACAACTCACCCGTTATCAAATGGCTTTCACAAAGACAACTCTTTGTTTTTCCCCTTTACTTTTTCTCCTAAAAAATGCTGATACTCTCGCAGGAATCAGAGGCTTTACATGAATACATGTCATTTATTGCAAGGAAAAGGTGGTAGGAAAGGATAAATATAAGTTTTGCTAAATGTTTGTCTCTCAACCTTAAGCACTTGATATTTTCAAAAAATTCAGCCATGTAATCATAATCATTATTTCTTTAGCCTCGTCCTCCGCCTTCTCCTACGACTACACAATTTCTCTGTATTTCTTGTAAACTAAAATAGGTACATAATATATCTTATACAGAGGTATTCTTTATTTTCTTCCTTCAAATTTGAGTCCTTTAAAAGAGTGGATGGGTGAAGGATCGTGAAAACGATTAGAACAAGGGTCTTCCTAAGCAAGGCACAAGGATAAATACTGGTTTACTTGAATGACGGTGGTGGTAGTGGTGGCGATGAGTAGCTTTGTTCGTTTGGCCTGGTGATCGGCTATTACTATACCAACTTTACTTTATTTCCTTTTCTTTCGAAACCCCTACTTGATCCTCTCTCTTTCTTTACTTCTTAAACTTTGTTTCAGAATAATTCAAAGACAAAATTATTACCCTTCATCTTCTACTTTTCTGCTTCATCTCTCTTTCTTTCCTTTATTTTTTAATACTCGCAAGACCTTTTTTGGATTGTTGGCCTACCCCCGGCGGGCACAACTCAGCTAAAAAGCTTACCAAGGTATATATATGAATATGTACCTACATTTATATTTATACCAAATAGAATACGACAATGCAACATAAGGATATGATCATGTCGGCTTTTTACGGCAGAACGCACTATTCTTTCTTCAAAAGAAAAAAAAATCTTTTTATGCGTGATTTTCCCCTTCTTGTGAACAAATATAAATATATATATGATTTTTTCTTCTTCTTTTTTCGTGTTGAATGTATGCCATGATGATGGCAACAAGACGCAACCAAGCTCATTGACAGTTAGTTGCTCGACTACATTGCATTTTACGAGGACAACCAAGAAAAAGATGGTGAAATATTCCATCTCATCTTCCTTACAAAAATAAAATGAGATTTTATATTTCATATTTTAATATGACGATGATCTTAATTTCTGATAAATCTAAATGTATATTCAAAACCATACATAGGCACATGTACATACTAGATACATAAGACACAATGTTTATTTAATAGCCGATTCTTCTTGCAGCTTAAATTTTTAAATAAGAAGCATCATATCGGCTTTTTAAAATTCATCTTTTTTTTTGAGAGTGTCGTGCCCCTTTTCATCCTTATCATCTAACTTTGTAGTTTGAGGGATCGCCTCCTCTTTCTTCTTTTCATCTCTCTTTTTATGATTCGCCTCTCACACTACTCAACTATACAACGGAAAAACGTGTCGGCGGATATGCGCACATTTCATAAATTGTTAATGGTAGAATGCATGCACATGAAAATGAATACATTTGATAAGCTTTATATGAAATTGAACTAAAAGCAAAGTGTCTACTCCGTTTTCAAAGCGTGTGTGTTTGGTTTGTAAACAATGTTTGTAGTTTCTTAATTTTTTGTGTGCATACATTAATATTATAGTATTGGGTATGTATACCAAATATGTATAATGTGATTAGCATAAATGCATCCTAAATATCCTTATCGTCATAATCCTGATGATGGTAAAAAAGAAAGGAAGAAGCCATGCCATGTCATGACAAGCCATACAATATTGTACAATGCGAAATAGTACAAAGTGCAGTTGTAAACATGAGATGCAGCAAGAATGCTGCTGGTTGGTGATGTGATGATGTAGAAAAACTGGTTAGTTAACAGAACGTTGGCACAGTCCACACCACAGACATAGGTAGCAGGTATATTGGGCTCGAAGGACCACTACGTTTTCAGTGAGAACACAATCTACTGCATCCCTTGTCGTCGCCTTCACCATCACGATCGTCCAAGAAGGAGAAATGAGGACAAACTAACCCACAACAATCAACTGCCAACAATAATATAATAATAAATAATAACAACAGCAAAAACAACAACAACAACGTTTATCATGTTTACAGTGCACAGAGTACAGAAGGAGAACGTATACAACACAGACTAAACTCAACTGTAATGCTACTTTTTGCTGAAGGAAGAGATGAAAATTGAGTTGGGGTGTCGTGTAGCCTACTAAAATCTACACTCGAATACGTGTACAGGATGGTCAATGGTGGATGAATTTCATAATTCATGGGAAAATATATCCTTCTTCCGCTACAAAATGATCAATGCATACATCAATTCATTTGAAATGATCCGCAACATTTAAAAATGTAAGCAATGACAATAGAACATGATATGATACTTGCACTATTTTTCCACCTTCGCCTCCTCCACCACCACCGGCTGTATTGAAATGAATGCGAACAAAAAGTGAATTAGACTGGCAAAAATTCCCCAAAAAGCTTTTATTTTTGTCATCGACCCTTTGTCATTCGTTTGACAGAGAACAAAAAAAGGGAAATGACAACAATGCCATATATATTTTGGGATTTAGATAGAAATAAACATATAGGCAAACAGTTGAAATGGGTTTGTAAATGTACAGATGTATGAAGCCAAAACTTTGATTTACTTTTTTTTAAGTTTTACATTACACAAAAGAGAAGAAATGACGGGATTACATTGAATAAAGGCGTATATACGAAATAAAAATGTATTTTCTATTCATAATATTAAAAATGGTATTTTTGGGGGATGTGATGATCTCAAAGGAAAACTCTTTCTTGTGACGACGATCGAGCTTCCAAATCTGAAATCCAAAAGGGAAAAAAATATTGTAAAATAATGTTCATTGTGGATAGTATTGAAAGGAGAGGTACATTATACCATTTGGGTATGTATCCCTATTTTTATGTCCTTTTTTTCTTTCAATCACTTTTTAGTGATACGGGGGTGGGTGGCTGTGCTGCAGTATTTAGTGTAATGGCTCATATGGGGGTTGAACTTTGAATAAGAAGAAGCCTGACAAAAAAAAAGATGTGCCGAGAGAATTGAGAAGGGATGAAATTGAAGTGGAAAAGGGAGAAGCAGCAGAAGAGTCTCATGTCGCTTGTTGGTTTGCACAGAGTATTAGGAGGAATAAGAATGCTCTCTCTAAATCTGTCTGACGAGATGAATTGAAGACTATTGAAAAAAAGACGAGTGAATGAGGAATAGTGCATATTGAAATGTTGTGTTGTGTATGCGGGGGGGTTACTGTTCATGTAGCAGCTTTTGCATGAAGGTAGTATTTAAAAAGGGTCTTTTGTTCAGCTTCAGTTGGATTTTGAATTTGAACTGAACAACTGAAGAGAGTCAGCAGATGAACCAAGTAAAGTAGCTACACAGATGTGTAGGGGAAAAAAGGAGATGAGATGGTGGATGAAATGAACAATGGATATATAGAGGCAGAGTCTGTATTACAGACAGACAGGCAGGCAATCATAGCAGAGTGACAAAAAATATAATTCAGGAGAGAAGGACTTTTGGTAGAGGAGCATGAAAAGCATACGCAACGCTAGATCACCCTCACTCAGCCCAGCATTTGAGACGAAGGCTGTTTTATTACGTAGCTGATTCAATCAGCTATACAGTATTGAATTGGCTAAGGTTGTCTGTCCGTCCTACTTTAAAACGGGTTAATCAACTCTCTTCAAATTTGATACATTATGTCAATGGCAAGAAACATATTGATTTTCAGCCCCTCATCCCCTCCCCTACGGGCGTAAAGTATTTTATTCCATAAATCAATGTAATTTGACCTGCTGATTAAAAGTATGATATCCGTTTTTCTTAATTAGTGCACTAATTAGCTTTATCAGCATAAAAACACACAACTTGCATAAGTATCAGCTACGTATTTACAGGTCTTACAGCTTTATTGTTTTACAACAAATGACAAGACAAATAATGCAAAAGAATAGAGAAGAATACATTATTACCTTTTTTATATGCAGGCTTCAATGGAATAAAAATTTTGTTTCTGGGAATATGACTGCTGTGCGGCTGAGGTTTAAATTGAATTGTATATTTTTTAAGATTATTATTGCAATGCTATTAAAATCTACTTTACATTTAGAAAGAAGGGTGGGGGAGGTTTTGTATTGGGATTAGGATTATTAAAGTAGTTTGAGGATTTTGGAGTAAAGCAGGAAGGAAGCCATAGTTTTAAATAAAAAGAATAATAAATTCAGTCATCGTTCGTCAATGTTCGTGTTATAATCGTAAACGCTTGGTTAAATGTTATGAAGTGCATATCAGTTAGTTAATCATTAATCATATATCTATCAATAATATCTTTAAGTGATTGTCAAAAAATTGCATTTTATTCTGGAATATTATGTGGGTATATTGAATGGTGCTTTATGACTTGGTTCATTTTGGGATGATGACTATTCCGATGGGAAATGACGCAAGCACAAATAGCAATTAGACCAAACTTGAAAGTTTCATATTTTTAGGGTTACCCATTATGGGTTGTATTCAATGTGGTGGTGTCGGTGGCAGGGTGGAAAAACGGAAGTACGGCTATGGTTGAAATGAAAAATTAATGATGGAACAAAAAGGGACAAGTTTAGCATCCGGAAATAGAGAGGACAAAACAGCGCCTCATTACTACAACATAACATACCGCACCGCGTAGGTTTGATTCACTTCGAGTTTTGTCATTATGATGTATCTGAGTATTGAATTGGCTAAGGTTGTCCCCGGCCGTCCGTCTGTTTGCGAGAACGTTTTTATCTTTAGAACGGTTGGATCAATTTTTTTTCATATTTTTTTTCATACCTACTAGGTATGTACTTTAGGTCAATGGCAAGAAGCATATTGATTTTCAGCACCCTACGTCAATTTCAAAAAAAAAATTACAATTTGTTTCTTTTCAAATTTTACAACTTTGTATTTCTCTTTCTCACCTATCAGCTACGTTTCATGGCAGTTCTTACAGCTTTTATTAACTATTCGCTAGAATAGTTTTAATGAAAACTTTAATGAAGGTTTTGTAATACTGTCAAATGCTGCATTTCCGTGTGGTACAAAATTCTGCCGTAATTCAATTATGTAAACACTCAAGAGTCAATTTATAGCTTAATTTATTAAGGGAAATTGTATTTGGGCATCTTCAAAGGCATAAAAAGTGTACTGTTTTGTATTATTCGTGCATAGTACAATAATAATGCATTTTACGTACATACAACTGTAATATATTTTATTAAAAATTATGGAGTAGTTTCCTGCATTCATTGCCGTTTTCGAATCCAAAAAAAATCCTTATGTAAAACTCTGAAATGCTGACATAATAATTCATGTAAGCTTTGTTCGTTCAAATCAAATGAACAAAGGTGGTCGATAATAACTGCATTTAATTCCACACACAATAAATATGTTGTCACATTCTTCGAATTTCCTAATTTCAGTTTAACTTTTACAACCAGCCAAACTGTTTTCGATTTCATCTTAACTACCTACGTTTAGACTTATTTTTTTTCTTTCGAAATTTCAAAAGTTGGCTTGATTTGACTAGGCCCATATTCGTCCTTGTGACTTGTCCTCTTGTTCTGTCTCGTCGCTCTCATTACATCTCTTACTATCCCTATCAACTTACCTTTTCAGTCCCCACGACACAAACTCACAAGAGCGTATAGCGTCCTCTTCATTTTCGTAGCCATGATGATGAACCAACGAAATAAAAAAAGTAAAAGTGTGTAATTGTTGCATGCATTATTATCACAGAGACCACTATTATATGCAATAGTGGTCTGTGCATTATTATTAACCACTACACAGTGCACAGATGATGATACGTAATGGCAATCGTAACAATCTCAATCTCATCCTGATTCCATTATCATATTATCACCAACCAAACCGAGCCAACAATAAAACTAGTATCCACACTACTTTCCATATAACTTATAAG
>JAITYZ010003251.1:0-13635 GCA_027744595.1 Paronellides praefectus | reverse complement strand
TTTTTGCTGCTGCTGGTATGAAAGTTTTGCTATGTGAAGTGTGATGGGATGTTTTGGTGTTATGTAACATATGCTTATATTGTTAAAATGAAGATACATAATTTGATCAGAATATTGATGTTAAAGGCAGATGAATAATATATTTAAATAATATATATTATTATTTTACAGGCAAATTCAGCTTTTTGGATGCCTATTCAAGCTCTCAATTTCCTGTACATTCCTCCACGATTTCGGGTCGTGTACATTGGCTGCTGTACTCTCGTTTGGGTGAATATCTTGTGCTGGTTTAAACGCAAAGATTAAGCAGATTTAATTTTTTTAATGCCACTGACAATTACTATCAATGTGTAGTGTATCATAAACCCTGCCAAACGTTACCGCATAATAATGCCCTCCAACCATCTAACGCATCTATCTTATTATTGTTCTCGAACATGATAAAATATTTATATACTGGCATTAAGGTGCCTAAATTTTTATGTGCAATTTGATAAAATTTGTAGTCTTCCGTCAGTTATATTTTGCAGCATACTATTTTCAATTGCCGAAAATACGTTAGCTTGTCCTGCTATGTGTATATTACATATTATATTACATTTACCAAAAACAATTGTGACACAGGTATTTAATTTTCATTATTCAATATGTGTAATGTCACCCTTTTAAACACAAACTGCCTTATATATTTTGTGACAATGCAATTATTCTACGTTTATTTACTTTAAATTAGGGAAGTATTATAACATCCCGATTTATCACAAAGGACACATTTTCAAAATTGGAAATCGTAATTTTCATGATGTACTAATTAGTCAAATTATACATTTAATTGAGGTCAATTTTTCTTGTATAGGCACATAAAATGAGTTGCATAATAGGTAATATTTATAATGAGTATCATCCACTTCCATACCAAGTCTAAATTCTGAGAAACAGCATGCATAACTAGCAATCAGAGCAGAATGAGAGAAACAAAAGGACATGGTATCAAATAAAATCACTGGAAAACACTCACCTCGGCTCGGAGTTCATTTCCCCATAATTTTTGCCTGATTCCCAAGCTTTTCTTTCTGCTCCAGTTGTTCAATTTTTCACTGATTTCCATTTCAGGCCAGGAAGCAGCCAGAGTTTCACAGAAGGATTTACCACCTAAAATATATATGTACTTATCTATATTGCATAATAGCAGCAATGACTTTTTTCGAGTCCAATTCAAAGATGGCCGTTATAAATATAAAGTTGTCTATAATATAAGCATATGTTACATAACACCAAAACATCCCATCACACTTCACATAGCAAAACTTTCATACCAGCAGCAGCAAAAAGCGTCATCATAGTCATCATCATCTCCATCTCCCTCCACTCCAGCAGCATCCACTTCACATGATCATGGGAAAAGCCTGAAATTAGAGAGAAAGGAGGGAGGTCATTGCTCCCGCACCCGTTTCCCCGTCCTCTCCGAGAAAAACAAGGAGAGAAAATATACGTTTTTCTGTTATGTGCTTCTTCCGCTACTACTCCTACTCGTGCACAGGAAAAGTGGATTGGATGGATTATAGTATGACGCGGTTAACAACAGCGAAAGCTTCCAAAAGTTCCATATAAATTTTTTTTATTCCATTATTGGGAACAAGGCAAGGTGGTTGTACGAGCAGCAGTGAGTGCAGTAAGTAGTACACAGACAAAAAATATATATACACAGTAATAGTCGGGATTTTGCTAAGCTGAACTCCACACACACAAATGAAAACTGAAAACGGAAAGCAGAGTAGTACAAGAGATGAAGGCGCTTCCCTTCTCCTAAAATATGAGTTGAAGGTAGTAAAGTGCTTTTAGGTAGGTGTATGTATATACCTATAATAAAGTATATCTGTGTGTTTTTAAGGTATGATTATCTATCATGTACTTCACGAGAAAAAATGGTACCTATGTAGGTATATTATTTTATGCCGGCTCTTTGAACCCATTATATACACAAGCCATGCTGCTACTATATTTGGCGGTGAAAATTTTCGATATAGACTATTTACAAGCATTTTGCTTATGTGTGACTTTCCATATTTTTGGGGACACTTTTACCACACGTCGAGTACCACTTTTCATCTTTTGTTTTGTGCAGAGATTATAAGAATAACAGCAGCAATTCTAGCTGTAAATGCAATGCTGTCTGTTAGCTTGGTTGGATGGATGTGTATTTTATATGTACCATTATTATTAGCGCTTCCACTTTATTTCTCCGAATCGGAAACTACAGCGAAAAAAATAAAATATGTAAAGTAATTTATTCCTTTTCACCAGAATTCCCTGTCCCTATACCTTTTCACCAAACATTAACTTTTTCTATCCATTGTTGTGTGCACTATATATAAGGTTTGTGTACTACTTGTTATTATGGAGGAACGAGTTGAAAAGATGGCTATCATGTTATATGTGTGTGGGGGAAGAAAGGGAAGGATGCTGTGTGTATGTTATGTTATATCATCATTATAAAGATGTAGTTGAACTCGTATTTTTCTTTCAAATAGCTTTTTTCATTAAACGAGTAGGTATACCGCGATGTAGTCAGAATTCTTTTTATTATTCATCCAGGCATTTCTATCAATCTTCCTACTCTACTTTTTGTTCCATTTTCGGGGGGAAAAAGTGTAACTCAAGTCAAGTCCAACAAAAGAAGCTGCAGTGGAAAGTAAGAAAGAAAATCAAAATCAGTTCATGGAATATTAGATGCTATGCTACTTTCTTTCTTGGAATCTGAGTGGTTGTGGCGCCAAGTGGTAAGTGGAACGCAAAAGGCAGTCCAGGTACGGTACATGCACGTATAATACCAAGTATACTTGCAACTTGTAAGCTTGCCATATAAAACCTTAGTAGTATTCACCTACATAAAGTAGAAGCAGATACAAAAAAAGCTCAAGGGAATATGTAAGCAGATTTATTTCTCAGAGAGAGAGAGAGAGATAGGAATACTAGAAGACGGGGAGAAAGCACGAATGATTGGAATGGTTGTTGTGGTGGTGGTAGAAAAAGGTGAAGAGGACAAAGACCGAAAATCGGATTGAGTACAAAAATATAAAAATGCTCACGTAAAAGCCACAAAAATCTACATAAGTAATTCTTATGTACACATAAAAAACAGTAGGGCACATATGCATACTGCATATAATATATACATATAGTATGTATGCATATATACATGCCTAAATGTACCTCTGTTACGTCAGTTGATTGGGACATTTTTAGCCTATAGGAATCAATATTGAATTAGACAAATAGAGGAAAAAGGGGGTATTAGTCTCCTCGTTGCCAGGTACGTGTCGATGTCTCGTCCCGTCTCGAAAAAAGTTTCCAAATTAAACCCAAGCTATGCTTTTTTACCATGCAATACAGCAATAAACACAAAATGACAAAAATAATTAGCTTAAAATACAACTTGGTGAAAGGAAATGATGACACGAGAAAAAAAGTAGGAAACCTTACAAAATGCATAATATGCACGGTATATACATACATACCAGCCCAATAATGTCCAAAGTGCTTAATATACGAAAACCCGATACAAAAGTACGTGTGCGGTGATGACGATGATATAATGAACATGACCTTTACAACAAAAATGTCCGGTTATTGCTATTTTCCACGTGATAAATTACCTAGTACATACGCCTCTTATTTTGTTGAACCCGCTCTGCTGCTGTTGCTGCTGCTGATTCCACGCCTGCTGCCGCCGCTTTTCCTATTATTAATTATTTTTTCCTTGTTTACTTCGTTTCATTAGGAAAATAAGTAAAGTTCAGTCAACTCTCCTGCTGCTTGACTCTCTATCCACCAAAGCAAGACTCAAGAGAGCATCATAAAAAAGTAAAAACACTTGTGATTTTTTATTTATTTACTGTGTATTATTTAGTAATAATAATGGTGTGTGAGTAATCATCAATGTTTCGCTTTTATGGCACATATCATCATATGTTTTTTTTGTGGTAGAAAGTTAGTTGGAATTTGGATTAGGAATGACATAGAAAACGTGTGTTTGATGATGGTGATGATGATGTGATGATTTGATGATGCTCATTAGTGTTAATGACTCATGCTTTTACGTTAGTTCCACCACAAACTAATAGGTTATATACATAGGTATATATATATATATACACCACACGTTCAACATTTATAAAAATAGGAATTTACAAAAGGAGAATCTACAATTTAATCTGCATTTTGAATCTATATGAAGCCGGAGGAGAGCAGAGTGCGAGTAAAATGGCACAAGAGGTAAAAAACCGGAGAAGCGTCCATATAACAACCAGCCAAGCCATCTTCATTCTTTATATCATCATCATCATCAACATAGCCATTATAAACTATAAGCTCTTGAGTTGAGTCGTTGAATGGTGGTTTTAGTATGTGTGCTGCTGCTGCTGCAAGCGTATATATATATGTATATTTCGTAGAGACTATGTATTATGGGCTCTGTGTATGGAGTTCAATCACCTTTTAACCTACATCTTGTCCGTTTAACCTTGCACTCGTTGCCAGAGTAGAAGTAGAGAACATTCGGCCAACGACTCCAACAAACTCCAATTCAACTTGGTATTATAGGTTGCTGCTACTGCTCTGGTATGTTTGTATCGCTCTCTTCTTCTCCTGCTGCTATGCTGGTAAGCTGTTGTAGACATGATATATATTTATATACATTCATATCAAATATATAAACTCTTTTCTATAAAAAATGGTAAAACAGTGGTGTAAAAAAAGCCATGAACCAGTAGAAGCACTGGTGGTTCAATGAAACTAAGAAATATATTCTCTCTCATTTTTTTTCTTGTAAAGCAGTTTGCTGGCTTTCCTTCCTACAAAAAAAAAGAGAGAGGACTCCGCAACGGAAGGAAAGAGATATAAACATGTACATTGGCTAAAATACGTTTGCGTTTTGTTGCAAGCTTTAAAATATTATTCATCATTGTCATGTAATATGAAAAAGAGTATACGTTTTACACCTTACACCACTCTCGTCAAAAATAGCTAGCAACTTGTAAAAACTGGAGGAGTAAACATCGATGGGTTGCTAGTGGAGGTGAACGAGGAGTGTAGTGGAATGGGAGTAAAACTGGAAGTTTAATTTGAGAAGAGAGAGAGAGCGAGGGAGAGAGAAAGGTTTATAACCTCTCTTGAGGCTGATTGGGAATACTGAGCATAGGTATTTGGTACTTATGAACATGTTGCAGCAGATCGATACATTTTAGTTCTGATTTGTTTGGAATGGATTGGAGGAGTGGAGTAAGGCGATGAAAAATTGAAGTAGTAAAAAGTATATTTTACATACAAACGCCTATACATATAGGTACATAGGTCGGAGTCGATAAACTTGATGATTGGGATTGGTACGTGGTTTTTGACTTTACACAGAAAATTTTATAACGTTCTGGTTAATGTCAGTTGTTTAAAAAATGATAAAAATATTTTTCCAGCTGGTTTGCCATGTTGTTTTGTTCAATCTGTTGATCTAGTTTTTTGGGACAAGGAAATAATATGCCTACATACTTGTTTAAGAAAAAACGCGTGTAAATATTAATATTGAATATGCAGTTTAGTCATTTTCTTGAACTGGATTCCGCCCACAAGTTGTACATTGTCATGTGTGTTTATATTTAGATGGAAAATGTGACGAGATGCAATGATGATAAATGACATCTATTTTTGTGAAAGAATAAATAACAATTTGGCAAATTACAAGCAAACTAGTGCACTGCACTGTGGAGAAAGTTGGGCAATTTAAGCTCACACAACACACCACAACAGACTACAACATGTACCACATACATGTCAAGACAAAGACAAAAGTTCATTCATTCCTCTTCTCCTTTTTTTACTCTTTTTATGCTGTTGCTGTATAAAATGGAATCATCCCATAATACATATGTCATCATTGTCATATGTCATCATCTCATCATAAATAATCATATAAATTCCTATATCTTCCACCCAATCCAACCAAGTTCATACTACCACACACAGACACACGATTACATGCATGAACATTATGCAAAACACATGATGATGATTATCATGTTTGTACCGCACCAATGATGACCGTATAGAGTACACAGAGTACACTCACATTTTCATCATCCCAACAACACACTAGCCGCGATGAAAGTAAAAAAAGGTGAACGAACTCAATTTCTCCATTGCACTGCGGCAGCGGTATATGTTTTTTATATGTATTGGTTTAAAGTTTGTATATAGACCATGCGGTAAGCGTACTCTGCTCTCTTGTCTCTTCTCTCTCTCTTTCGTGTACTCCATTACATTTACCGCGCTGTGTTCAGCAAATATTATCTTTTATTTTTTTTCATATAGCCAATTCAACTCGTTATTTTTTTGTATGCAGTCAAGTCAGTCACCAGTCAGCGCCACCCAAGCATAAACATTCGGCCCAAAAGAATTTAAGTATAAAAAAAATCTACAACTTTCAGAGAGCTCCAGAGAGAATAGTAATGAACTTATTAACTTAAATGAAACTACTTTATAATACTACTTGCGTAACAACAACAAGTAGGCAGATACAGTTATCCTACTTATTATTACGTAAAAAAATACATAAAAGCAAATCATATAACGGCTAACGGTATAAACCAAAGAGAAAAATGCTTTACCGTTATAGTCATATTTTTTTATACGAGTCATTTACTTTTGTATACACTTTGCTTCTTTTTCCTCTTTGCCGTTTTGACGTTTTACGTCTTTGAGATGTCAAGTTGCAAATTTGACAATTAGCCATGCGTGCTTAGCATGCACACTTCCTAATTATTCTAAATAACAACGAGTAAACATGAATGTGGCAAGATTCTGTTTGTTTGCTTTTGGAGGAGAAAGAGAAAAAAGTCAAGGTCAGAATATTTTTTTTCTTTCAGCATAAATTCCAGTCGGTGCATTCCAGGAATTTTCTTTTTTTACTCGCTACAACAACATTGATAACAAAATATTTAAACTACTATTGTAATTACTGCGCAGTAATATATACTTAATGTAGTAATAAGCTGATAATATATATGTTTATATTATGAAATTGGCAATTTATGGATATAAATATTCAATTAAAGAAATATGTCACGTTATTTTGTACGTGTGGGTGGTTGTTGATTTGCTTATAAGTAGCTCTTCAGCCACCTCAAGGTTAGTGCACTGCACTGGTTTATTTTTTATTCTGTTTACTGCGTTTTTTCCTCTCCAATGAATGTATCCAATTAATATTAAACCAATTAAATTGCCCCGAATACAACAACAAAAAATATTGAAATTGATAATCCACCAAAATCCTTTTTGAGCTGTTAAACACATCATTATTATTTATTTCTCAATGACTTTTCCTCTAATAAATTCATCACATTGCCATTGTATGCAAACATGTACCTACCTATTTTTTTGTGCAAGGACATGAAAAATATGAAACAAATTCTTGGTACAATTTAATTAATCAAATTAATGAGTGGTATATCTGGACAAAAAAACCGCATAAAATACTGCTGAACTAATTGCCTGGCCGGATGAGATAATTAAAATATTTTGTGCCCAATTTTGTGGATGCGCATGCGGGGCATTTACAGATAGCACTGGAAAATCTAAAAGAAGGACAAATTATAAAAACACATTTTATTACTATATAATATTCTCTATCCCTCTAATATAATTAGAAGGACAAGGAAGGAAACACGAGTCACACATTTTCAATAATTTATGGGGTCACAATAACATCCCATAATATTCCACCATCATCCATCTATATCATCATGGGCTGTCGCTTCGATGACAATGATGACCATGGCCACTTTGTATGTCATTCCCTGTGTGTTTGAGTGCTTTTATATAATTTGAATAGCTTGTTATATGGCATCATTTCATATATATTTTTATACAAGAAAAAGTGGATTAAGTCCTTGACAAAATATTAGCCATGAAACCACACAAATGCTCCCACACTGCGACCCGGAAAATGCAACCTCTTTCTTATCTCATAATAATATATGGCCTTTAGCATTGTATTTTTCTTTTTAAAAAAATATGGAATAAATTCGATGGACTTGGCTATAAGCATATATTATACTTTCACGTATATATATACATATTTAGAAGCAAAGCTGTTGTCAGAGGGGAAAAAATGAAGAAAAAAATATTAAGGACAAAGTGGGAAAAGATATGAAGGACAATCCATGCCAAAAGACACTTGAACATGAAAACATTTAAGAATATAAAACAGATAAAAAGTCCTTCAATCTTTCTCTTTTGCATGACTTTGTTTTCTTCACTACTTTCTATATGAAAAATTTGCTGTCATATATATCCTTATGGAGAAAATACATGGTAAGTACCTAAATACACACTCTTTAGCAGCAGCGCCAGCAGGTAACTTTGTATATTTCACTGGAAAAACCGGGACTTTTTTTCTTCGCGTGCTTCATGAAACAAATTTTTTTATACCAATAAAAAAGGCAAGGATGTTTGGCTGCTGACTTGTGTTTGGAGTTTAGAGGCTTTGGCTTAGCTGGATATTATGTTTGCTTCGTTTGGCAATGACACACTTTCCTTCCTGGGAAACGGGACCTTGCGGACTACTTAAATTTTTAGACTTTCATTGGTGCTGATATGAGGAAGTTGCAAGTTTCGGGAATTTATATATATTGACGTGTGCTTGGAAGAGTTGTTTAAATGCGAGTTTGGATTGGCGTTGACTGGTTGTTGGATAAGCAAAAAGAAGGCCGAGAATGTGATAATTTATTAATCTCATTGCTTCGGGTCTCGAAAAGAATCAATGCCATTTTTAATGACAAATCAATTGTCTCACCAAATAGAAATACTGCACCAGATCATTTATTTATATACTTCCGCTTTGTTTTTGTGTTGCAATCCTTCCCTTCATTCAATTGATTTCCTAATCCATTCATTATACATTGTTTCGTGTTCATGTTTCATTTTGAGGAGGAGAGGTCGTCAAAAGGGCAAAGTATCATTATCCTGTCTTTTAACATTTTTTTGCTAATTTCCTAATCCATTCATTATACATTGTTTCGTGTTCATGTTTCATTTTGAGGAGGAGAGGTCGTCAAAAGGGCAAAGTATCATTATCCTGTCTTTTACCATTTTTTTGCTAATAAATTGCCAATTTTCTCTCACATTTTTTATTGTTTCATTCAATTAAGTCATCTCTTTGGGGAAAAGCCATGAAATTGACAGTCTGGGTCATTTATAGTCAATGAAACTAAATATAAAGTACATTTGCTCAAAGCCATGATTGTAAATAATTAAATGTAATAAATAATGGTCACATCCACGTTACAAAAAATGTAGGAAAAGTTAATTGCATTTACTTTCCTTGTCAAAAGGGAAACCCGATCCTAAATAAAGATAAAAGGCTGTCCTAATTTGAATCCATTTCAAATACTCATCCCAGATCGAAAAGAAGGATAAGGACGACATGTGGCGCTATTATTATTACGTGCATTATGCACCTATGCACTTTGGCAATGAGATGTTTTTTATTGCATTTTTTTCAATTCTGGAACCAATGTGAAATTATAAAGCATGTGCAATGGATTTTTGCAAACTTTTTCCTTTACTAAAAAATATACATAAATACCATTCAGGTGATAGGGCACTCGAGTTTCTAGGTCAAACAAATCTTTAAATGTAGATCATCAAATTATTATAAGCTTTTGTTAATAAATTCTTCCTTTTTCCCTGTTCTCAAATGTCAAATCCACATAAGCCTGCTACACACAACACACAAACAATACTAAAGTACCATTGGTTTTGTGAGCATCATGTAAAATAATTATAAAGTGTTTTCATTCCATCAGAATGCGTCTAGCTGATGAGGATAAATGATGATCAATGTCTGAACTTTATTTTCCTTGATATTTGTTTGCTATGTTTTTGTGTGTATTTAGTTTGACTATTATCACCGGGCTGCACGTGTATGTGGATTAGCGCATGGTAAATATAGTAATTTTATAATAATATGCAAGAGATTTTTTGCAAAAAATAAAATTGTTTGCGTGTTGCATATTATGATGTTGTATATATATATATGTATTATTATGATGACTGATCATGAATTTGAGTTTTTTTCCTGATTCCTGCTCAGCTTCATCTTACAGTGATAATGGTGGTGATGATGAGCTTGAGAAAAATGCAATGGTGGTGCAGCAGAGACTGGTGTATAATATAATATGTAAGCATGTTATATTGCTTTTTTCTGACCTTGACTGGATGCATACGAATCATCAAAAATAAGTAACAAAGAATTATTATGAGTGCCGTGTAGTTGCTAATTTTAGCTTTTAAATGGTGTAAAACATACAGGATTAATTATAGAAATTGCCTAAAAAGGAATATAATATATATTAGTTTTTGAAAAAATGGGTAAGTTAAACTGCAATAAACGTTTTTCATTCAAATTCGGGCTATAATTGGTATATAGGTCAAATATGATGTTTCTCGTTTTTGGTATATTTGTTGACGACTTTTTTTCTTGGTCTATTTTGTTTTTCATTTTCATAGTGCATTTAATGCACTACATTACACATTTGCAAAAGAGGAAGAGGAGAGAAGATACGATTCACCACATCTTCATCATATTATCAGTCAGACTTTGAAGGTCACCAATCAGCATGTTGGTTTAATGTGCTCGTTTTAATCAAACAACCATAAAGTAGGTATTCACATGTTCACGTTTATAATGAAATGATCTATCTACGTTTAGCATTTATTTGCGTGTAATGTAGTATAAATGCATACTACATTGCATAGGTTGTATGTATGTTATACATCTTTTTAGTGTGTTGCTAATTAAAAGTTTAAACAGTTGGATGGGGAATTAAGTTTTTCATTCAAATTCGGGCTATAATCGGTGTATAGGTCAAATATGATGTTTCTCGTTTTTGGTATATTTGTTGACGACTTTTTTTCTTGGTCTATTTTGTTTTTCATTTTCATAGTGCATTACACATTTGCAAAAGAGGAAGAGGAGAGAAGATACAATTCACCACATCTTCATCATATTATCAGTCAGACTTTGAAGGTCACCAATCAGCATGTGCAGGGAAATCATGAATCAAAGTGTTGGTTTAATGTGCTCGTTTTAATCAAACAACCATAAAGTAGGTATTCACATGTTCACGTTTATAATGATCTATCTTCGTTTAGCATTTATTTGCGTGTGATGTTATATAAATGCATAATGCATACTACATTGCATAGGTTGTATGTATGTATGTTATACATCTTTTTAATGTGTTGCTAATTAAAAGTTTAAACAGTTGGATGGGGAATTAAATATTGAATACAATGGACAACGAGGATTAATGTTTTATTATAGGTACAAATGTCAGTATATATATGTGTAATTTCTCTCTTTTGATCATCTAGATTACTAACGATGTGAGCTATTTAGATTACATTTTTTATTGCATTTAACTAAAATGATTTAAGAAATGCGAGTGCATGTTCAAGCTGTTTTTATGACGTTGCATGTAAAACATGTTAGCAAGTTATTTATTTAGTTTTGCTAGTTTGTCGTCTATGTTCAAGGTTTCTCCTAATCCAGTCAGATTTCTGAAATGGCAATATATATTAGTATATCCATGTGTATTTCTCTCTTTTGATCATCTAGATTACTAACGATTTGAGCTATTTAGATTACATTTTTTATTGCATTTAACTAAAATGATTTAAGAAATGCGAGTGCATTTGAAGCTGTTTTTATGAAGTTGCATGTAAAACATGTTTAGCAAGTTATTTATTTAGTTTGGCTAGTTTGTCGTCTATGTTCAAGGTTTCTCCTAATCCAGTCAGATTTCTGAAATGGCAAAAAGGATAAAACATTTACAATGAAAAGTTTTCATTTAACTTTCCCTACTTAGCTCAATGCAGTGGATTCCATAATTTACATTATACTCTCTGAGCTGAGAGAGAGATGCAGCTTTTGCACAGATGAAAATACATATTTCTAGTCCTTTTTAGGACATTTATGATGTACTTTATTAACTTTTTGCTATGGAGGGAAAATGTAGTTCATGGCCACCTTGCATAAACCAATGGACTATAAAAGTTACTAATTATCATCTTAGATTATGCCGGCTGTTGGTAATTACCTAGTTATATTCAGGCTTAACCTTGAAATTATTAATACATAGCAGCAATTTTGTTTATTCAAAAGCAAAAAAATATATTGTGGATAGAATATTACCGAAAATTTGTAGGAAATCAGAAAAAAGTATGAATTCAAGTACAACATGTAAACTTGAGTATTTTTAATTTCCTACTTTTCCCAAGGTTGAGACATTCATTTTGTCTTAAAGAATGTTGAAAAACATAATCGTAAAAAAATATATACACGATATACTACACATGTAACTGAATACATGTATATTATTATTACTCGTCGCAAGAGTCTCGTCCATCAAAACATTTTTATAACCCGGAAAAGTGCTCTGGAGGTCTGGCTCCCGGAATCGATTAGTCACACAAGCCCATTGACGATTGGCATTGACCGAACCCAAACAATAAAGGAAAACAAAAGCCACACATCTTATTTAATATTAATTATATGCATTGATAATCACAATGCATAATCAAAATAATATATAGAATGACATAGGAATATATATAGGATATATTATGATGTGGAATAACTATACCGTGTGCCGTGTGCACTATCCTGTCCTTGAACTAAATAGTTTTACATAAGCCGATATAGGAGAATGCGAGAGCTTTAAATCAAAAGGGAAAATTGTATACATAACCAATAAGATCCATTCAACAAAACATGTATACATATAATATCATGATACTTATCAAATTATTCACCTGATATTTGAAGAAGAAGGAGGAAAAAGACATGGAAAAGGAAGTTTGCAGAATGGATAGTTTACTACGTTACATCATACAGTATTATATAAATAGTGAAACATTTATAATGCCATCATTTACAACCTTGAAATGTACACTTGTCTACGGATGGCATTCCTAAACAAGAGAAAAGAAAATATATGCCTATGTATGAAAGGGAGCACGCTCTCAAGTCACACATGCGGAAAACGTCATGTACAAAAACTTGATCAAACAAAACAATCTTTTAAAATTTAAACAAAACTTTGAAAATTAAATTAAATCGACTATAAAAGTATATAGAAAATACAAAGAGAAAAAAAATTGTTTTCCCAACTTTTAACTTTTTAGCAACAAAATATGATGATCTTGTATGATCCGCATACAAATAAGTAAATATGATTTCGCCACCACACCACACTACCACCACTGCACCGTCAAAACCAAACCGAGCATACTTTATTAAATTCTGATACATAAGTAAATAGATAGATTTCTCACGCAAATTATTGAAAGGAAGAGAGAGAGAGTAGAAAAAGACCTTCAAACTTTATACATATACACCGGCCATGTGTTTGTATGAGGAAAAAACTATGGGAAAGAAAGGAGAGCAAAGAGAAGAGAGAGAGAGAGAGCAGAGCAGAGAGCGTGGAGAAAAGAGACAAGAATGAAGAGAGCAGCAAAGCAGACCCTGAGAACAGAGAAAAACAGGAACAAGGGAACGCACACATACCATCAATTTATATT
>JAITYZ010003250.1:0-10564 GCA_027744595.1 Paronellides praefectus | reverse complement strand
TCCAAATCTGTATTCTTTTGATTGTCATGTGAATTTAGGAAAGCAGAGATGGAAAATCTTCCCTGGCCAAAAATTGCATTACTTCTATTCCGAAAAAAATTATTTTTAACAAACAAGCTTATTCAAATTAATAGATTGTTTAGAGAGTAGAATTTCTAGATCGAAAAGTTATGAGGAATATAAATTTTCTATGATTAACTTTTAAACGAATTATTTTCTCTGTAAATTTGCGATTTATGTGATCTGATCTGTTACAACTTCGCTTGTTTACCTTATGGTATATATTTTTATTATATGACGATTTTTATCATCATCATCATCATATTCATCTACAACATTATTGTCCAATTTTGATTCTTTTTTTTCTTTCGCTCTTGTCTCATTCTTCTTTTTATTAAATGGCCCGGTTTTAATACTTACGACACGACATGATAAGAAGAAAAAAATGAAAGTGAAGAGAGAGAGAAAAAAAATATATAATAATGTTACGGATTCGATTCCTACAGTTTTTTCTCTGTCTCTCTTGTTGTACATTTAGTTGTGTTATAATATGTTCCACTGTCAGTCAGTCAAGACAAGTCACAGAAAACGATATCTCTCTCCCCGACTCAAGCTGCTATATTACTACTACCTATATAGGTAGGTACAGTAACTGGCTACCTGTTTGCCTTGCAAAGAAAAAAAAAGATGAATAAATTCCGGTAGCCAGAAACAAGCTGTTCATTTCATAATTTTTATTTATTTTTTTCATCTTTTTTTTCTCTTTAAAATATCATCTTCAACAGAGGCGGCACTTAAAAAACAAAGCAATGTTGCAGTAGTTCAGTGTGAAGTGGTCCCCGTCCTTTTTTCAATTCAGGAATCTTCAACTCAATAATTTTTAAAAACTTGTTATTTTCTTCTTCTCCTGCTACTGTTTCATGTTTTGTTCTGGTGCTGCTGCTGGAGAGAGAGATAACCATAAAATAATGATTATCATCGTCCGCTTATCTTTCTCTCTCTCTCCTTTGATGGTAGTGATCTTCGTCATTTTGAGTCTTTGCATCCCTCCTCACGCACACGCATATCATCTCTCTCTCTATCTCTCTCTCTCTCTCTCGTGCAATCAAATGAATACCTGGCTAATCTGTAAATACCCTAATGTGTATGCAGATTCAGGTCAGAGATCAACTTTTTTTTTATAGAAAATCCAATCGAATGAATATCCATAAAAAATACTACAGAAAAATAAGTAATAATTATTACTACTGTGTACATTGTTGCTATTGTGTTGAACATACGCACTACTGCTACTGTGCAATGTTCAATTAAGGATTTGTTACTGATTGTCAAGTTGCCACATTTCAAAAACATTTCCAGTCATCTAACCAAACTGATTGAGGCTGAGTGTCCAACATTTTATATTTCAAGTTTAGCCACTATTTCTATATATTTTTTTGAAATGTTCCGACCTTTTTGTAGGGGTCCCCTCTCTGCTGCTGCTGCTGGAAGGATTATTATTATCAACTCTCCTGAGGTATTTTAATACCCAGTAGCATTGTTGCTGTTGTTGTTGTAGCACACTGCATGCACATTATAATCATTACACCTATTATTATCTTCCGATTGTTGCGATTTGATTGATCAAGGTAGATTTCTAAACGCAAACCCAGCAGCAGTTATGTAGTAGCTGCGGACTTTCTTTTAAGACAAAAATTTCCAAAGCCTCAAGCAATCCATGCATGTTCACATTTTGATGCATGCACACAACAAAGCTGGTTTAATTTCCCAGGAATTAAAAGAAAAATAACCTCGCATTATTATTAGTATGAATTGTTATGTTTGTGATATGATGATAATGATGATGTGGATTTGATCTTGGTCCCTTAAATAGTTTCCCCTTTGCTCTTAGTCGCACCACAATACTATATACTGCTACTACTATTATGCTGATAACTGATAACCCTTTCTTTTCTACCATACAATTACCCATGATAATCATCATATAATCATAATCACCACAATACTATCTCCGCAACATCATGCAGAGTTCAGTTCAGATCAAAAAGGCACCTGTTTTTTCCAATACCATCACGACCACCACCACCAACCAAGCTATATTTTCTCTCTCTCTCTCTCTCTCTCTCATTTTCATTATTCAACTAATAATTCACTCATTGTCAGAGAGGTAGTGAGGGAGAAGGAATAAAAGGAGGGTGGTAAAAAGAGAATTACTAGAAAAAGAAACGCTACTTGAATTGAAATTTTTCGGTTAAAAAAGCAACTTTACTAGTTTGATCATAATTATGATATGATGATGATGATGATCACAGGTATATGGATTTCTTTCCTTTTTTTATAATAATAATAATAATAATAATAACCGGGCTCAAAAGAATTACTTATACAGATCAGAAAAAAATGACTTTTAATTTTAAACGTTTTTTCTTTCTTGAATATTTAAAAAAAATATATAATGATATGTGTGTGTGAATAGATAATTTTGTGGCATATATCGGCGTAGGTACATATTTAACGTGTTACATGTTACATACCGATTACATCAATATACCGATATAAATACTCTGACTATTTAAAAAAAAAAAAAAAATATGTACGGGATATTCCTAATTTTCATTTCATGTAATACTTTTGATCTTAATCGTTTATCAACATTAAAGGCTAAAGGTATTAATATCAAAGTTTTAGATACGGTGCAAATGGTGGTGTGTGGTGTATTAAACTATGCGTGTAAATTATCATGTACAAAGCGCAAAGGATAAGATACTTTTTACAAAATATTAAAGGAAAAAAAGAGAGAAAAAGGAAGGGGTTTGAAGATTTAAAGTGTAAACATTTTTTTCTGTTCATCCATTCATTAGTAATCTAATCGTAATATTATTGTTTTTAACTCAAGTTTTTAAAAAAAATGTAAATATTTTAACAAAGCATTTAATTAGCTTGGTAATCTTATCCTTCGCTTATCATGCTCTTGATGCTGATTATAGGTATGTAATGATGTGAGCTTTAGTAAAAAAAACATGAAGAAACCGGTGAAATATCTGTAAAGAGAAAATCTTAACCCTCTCTCCCTTTACCCCATTTTTTCTTGTACATGTAAAGCTTTCTCTAAGATGCTTATGGCCACGTCATTATCATCGTGTAAAAAAAATCATTCGTCAAAAAACCACACACAGCTTTTTATAAAAAAAAACTGTTTATGTGACTGTGTGAAAATGTGAGTAGGTGCTCGCTATCATTTACAGCATTATTATTTTTTAATTTTGAACATTCTGTCAGTCAAGTGAACAGAGAAAGAAAGAGATACTCACTCGCTCACTTGCAATCTGCTACTGTTCATTATCTTCTTGGTGGTTATGGTGNATCATTTACAGCATTATTATTTTTTAATTTTGAACATTCTGTCAGTCAAGTGAACAGAGAAAGAAAGAGATACTCACTCGCTCACTTGCAATCTGCTACTGTTCATTATCTTCTTGGTGGTTATGGTGGTGGTGATATAGTGCGAAAATGTAAATTATTATTTGTAAGGGGTCATTCACCAATAAAGTCATCTCATTATGATGACAGGCACGTTTCCCACCTGATGAATAATTTACATAATATGAGCTATGTGGAGATAAATGCTAAGATGTCAACTAACCAATATGCATTTTAGCATGACGTCATTCACGGACATTCCCCACAAAAAGTAAAATTACAATTGTAAGAGTGATGCTGTTCATCTTTTGATATGACTTATATGACGAGTGTAGTAGCAGCAGTAAGTGCAAGGCACTCTGCCGCTTTTCAGCTACATAATTTTTTTTCTTCTTCTTCTTCTCTCGTTTGTGGCTTTCTTACACTGCATATCACATACCTGGTAATTGTAAATATTAATAACATGATATTATTTTACGATGATGGAAAGGTATCTTCTTTCTCTCTCTCTCTCTCTCTTGCTCGCTACGCTGTGCTGCGTATCAACCAAAATCCAGTAGCAGCTACTCCATTTAATTTACATACAAAATAACCAGTGTAATGTTTTCTCTAATAATACCCTTTGCAACTTACCAACAACAACTAAAAAAATAATAATAATAAACACTAAACCACCGAACCAACTTTTTATTCTTCTGCTTCTGCTTACAAATATACATACATCCTCACATCACATCACTCAATTTTTTTCTCCATAGTCTCAAGAAAGAGAGAATGAAGAACAAGTCATAATAGTAATCACCATCATCATCATGATCATCATCAGCATCTCATGCTACTGCTCTGCTGCTACTATAATATTTTGCTATGATACTCCACACTACTCACTACACACATCATATTTTTGTTGCAGTGTTAAAAAGTGTAAAGACAAGAAGTCACGTCAAGTCAACTCTTACCATTTTTTTTTAAATATGATGTGTTTGATGTTTGATGATGATGATGTGGTTTTTGAATGTAAAAAAACAGGAGCAAAAGTTGTTCTCTAGAGTAATAATAAGTTTTTATAAAATGAAATCGACATAATACACATTTAATTTTTGTACATGTGTTTTCTCTATGCATACCTATGTAAAAAGGGATGAATTATGTGCTATTGTTTTTTTCCCTTGCTTTACTAGTTGCTACATTACATACCTATATTATTTTACAAAAAGAAAAAGTAATCTGATTTTTATTACTGGTCACCCTCTTCTTCTTCTTCTTCTTCTCTCTGTCTCTCTGACTGAAAAAAAAATAATATAAACGCTACCACCATCACCACCAGTGACCAGAGAGACCAGGTAAAACCCGTATAATATTCATCATATTATCTACATGCTTTATTATTGCTATACATTTTTTTTTTATTTTATAGAAAAAAAAATGTTTTCATGCTACTTGCTACTGTTGTTGTTGTTGCTCTCTGTTGGAATTCTTGTAAGATATTTTTAGTTGAAATTGGTAGCCTTTGTAAAATTCATGTTATGATTTGTTTTGTGTGTAAAGTAGGCTTTGTTCAATATGATTGCGTGGTTGAATTTAGTGTGATTGGTCAATATTATTGACCGCTAGTTTTGAATAGGAGCAGGCGTGCAGTTTACTGAGCTGTCGTCTTGTATTTCCTATTTTATATATAAGGCAAAAGTGAGGAAGAGGAGAGGAAAAAGTAGGAAAAGTATATAGTTGTGTGCGTTTCTTGCCTGCGAGCAGAGCAGAAGTGTGTAGCTGTCCGTGAAAGTGATCAAGCCACTGTTTCTTGTCACTTAATTTATAAATTGCTGAAAAGTTGATTGATTGTGTGAAAGTTGTTAAATAAAAGGGATTATAATTGTTAAAAAGAAGTCATTATTGTTTGTGCCTAAACTCGTCAATTTATTATAGTATTTTAAATGGAGTTTTTATATATTTTTCACTTGAGCTATCCATCCGACGAATACCTGACCCCGAAGCGCCTTTAAGTACGGGTAGTCTTTCTGGCGTTTCAACATCTCTCCTCTATTATTATTATTTATTGCGATTAAAATATGTATTGAAAGTTGATGGTTGGTAGGTTGTGATAATGTTTTACTATTGTGGTTGGTTGTGGTTTTTTGGTTTAAAGCGGTGTTCTATAATAAATAAGTACGCTTATGAATAGATGATGCTCTTCCCTGAGACAAAAAGAGAAAAATGGGAGAATATTATATAAAGAGGTGATGAGATGGAATGTTTAGAGGGAAAGGGTTAAAAGAAAAAAATATGAATTTAATCGGAGTATCCAGATTTTTCTGTGTTGATTTGATTAAATTTTCTGATTTCACTATTCCGTTTGGTGCTCTTATTATTATAAAAATTACTATTACACATTGTTGTTTTGCTAAAAGAGAGTAACAGCAGCACACAAAAAAAAGAGTTAGTTTTGCAGATCTGATAAAAAGATAAGGATCAAGTCAGCAAGTCCAGTCTACATAAAGTACATACTATGGTATAGGTACCTACATTATTATATGGCGCGTTTATGTATAATTTTTATTTTACATTTTATTACGCAAGTTGAGATATTAGATGGGAAGATAAAGCAGTGTACTCATCATATAAAAAAGTGTACGACCATTTTATATGATGGTATGCTGCAAGGTGTATATTTTTCTTTTTTTAAATATTTTTATGGATGATATGAAAAATAATATATGTATTTACTTTGGTTTGAATCTGTGATGATGATTTCTTTTCTTTTTTTTGCAAATTTTATTTTTCATTTTTGATCCTAGCCTCAAACTATTTTGACTTGAATTTTACATAAAATGAGCAATATATTTGCTGTATACTGCACATACCACAACCACCTTGTTATTATTATTATTATTATAACACATACCTGTCTTTTTTGCTTTATGTGTTTACATTAAACGTTTTAAAAGGGATATAAGTGTAAAAGTTTGATAAGTGGTGATGATAAGCTTTTAAGATAAGAAGACTATCTCAAAGAAACAATGCAATTACAAAAAAAAAATAAAAGCAAAAAGAAAAAAAGTCAAAGTGAATATATAGATATTGTTATGATGTTTATATGAAAAATGATCTGATTTACTGAATGTGGATATGATATCTAGTCTGCACCAGCGAATTTGTTGTGTTGTTACCTTAAAAACTGTTTCTAGTCTAAATAGCGTAAATACTCTTTAAAAAATATCTCTCGTTCGCTACTAGTCAATAAGTCAATCGTTTTAAAATATGTTAAGAAAATATGTGTCCATATCGTATCCAATCGTTCGCCGTCGTCGTCGTCAATCCTGTTATCCTTGTTCCTGTGTTCCATTACCAAAAAAACTATATAATATGTATAGATAGGGGTACTCAAATTGAGCACCGGTTAAACGATTAACAAGTTAAAGTGGATTTTCCATTGATATATATTTCTTTATAAATGGAAAACAATCTTACCTTTTTAACCTGTTAACTGTTGAATCTGAGATCAATTTGAGTATCCCTAATATATTTACATTTTTCCATAAAAAATATAGAGAATAAATATGCAATAATAATAATGAATGTGTATTATACACCTTATAGCTAGATTACAAAAAAAAATATGTAATAAAATTAAGTGATCAAGTATGTAAACAAACTAAATTAGATTAGTTTTTAGAAGATTTACATTTTAGGTAGATAAATGTGACGTGTCTCAAAATGCAATTATATTATTACAACTTTGTCTAATAAAAAAAATGTACTCACTTCATGTTGAATATTGCGATTTCTTGTAAAAAAAAGTGTATAATAATAATAAAAAAGGGAAATATATATAATCTAACCAAAAATCGAATCAAATCAAGATCAAAATACTATTTGCTTGAACTTGAGCTGCTGCTGCTGTTGTGCAGCAGAAGCTTTGCATTATGTCAAAAAAGACGCCATAAAAAGTCTGCTATTAAAGAGGGATGAAAACAGGAAAAATTTACATGTTCATTAATATGCCCATAACGTTACCTATTTGATGATCACCACTGGCCACTCTTATATAAATGACCAGTAATTACGGATGGATTGGAATATATGATGGATTGCCAATGATGATGCTGATCATCAGCATCATCATCATACCATCGTCGTCGTCGTCGTAATAATAATGGTCCATGCAACAAAACATGGCATACCAAAAAGAATCCTGCTCCTGATAAATAATTATTATGTGCGATGATGATGATGATATTGATGATGATTCCCTTTTCCTAAGTCGTAAAAAAATTAGAATATACGGTAGCTCTTTTGCTCTCGTCGTCAAACAATTTTGGTAAGTATCTAGTCCCACAGCAGCTCTTAAAAAACTAGAAGCTCTTATTAGTAAGTAGCGAAAGTAGAGACGCTATATAAATGCTTGTTTAAAGTTCGCTTTTAATCTGCCTAACCATCCTCCTGATAGCAATTAATTTTTCTACGCAGTGGAAGTCATATGACATTATAAAAACCGTTGCACTTTTTGTATTCGTATATTTTATAGCGGATAGCGGATCAATACCAAACCACATAATATAGGACCTGAAAACCCGCATTTCAAAAGAAGGGATTTATGGCATTCTGTACATCAGAGTATAGCATAAATGTGGCATTAAAACTGATACCATAACTGAATTACCAAAAGGTTGAATTTAACTAAATTAACTGAAAATTAATGTCACGAGAAATTTAATAAAGTACACAGGTAGCTATACCAATCACCATACCTATATTATCGCTAAATCCATGAATTTGTATAAAAAATACTAACGACGTCAATAAACTACATTATAATAGCGCGCTACTTTCTCACTACTTGACTCAAGGTATTTAGTTACATTTTTCAGGCGAAAGAATAGTTCTGTGAATGATCAGAGTATAAACAGCTTTTTGTCTTGTGTGAAGAGATTCAAGAAGACGAAGAAGAATACGAAAGGAATCATAAAATTATGGAGATTTTTTTTTTGCCTGCTATTGGTCTTCGGGTGTGGTACTGGTAAGCTAAAACATCACTTGTTCGCGTGGACCACTACTGCACAGGGATCACCACAAAAAAAATGCTAAGCAAAAAAAAAACTTTGGCGTCAATAAACAAGCTATTAAATTCAGCAGTATTGGCAGTCAGCACAACTGATTTCCATTTACTCTGAATTTTTACTACTGCGTTTTAATAAATAATTCTATTAAAGAAGGAACAATGGGGATAAAGCTTTTTTTTGTAGAGGATCGATATGCCATGATACTATGTTAGATGAACAACGGAGATGTCGAGCAGCAGCACCTGTGCATATATAATTTTTCTTTTGGTTTGTGGTTATGGCGATTGGCAAATGCAATGATGATGGTGGTGGGTGACGACCTGACCATACAATAAACACACAGCAAAACATGGAACAGAAGCTAGTCAAGTAGTCAAGTCAACTGACATAACAGCAAAAAAAAGTACAAAAGTGGTATGCATGCAGCAGGGAAATACATAAAACAATCAATAATTCTTTTGCAAGTTGAGTTTTTAACCCCATCATCATCATCATCATCATCATCATCATCTCTTCTTTGGTGCGATTGTGAGCGTCAGAAAACAAGAGCAATAATAACAAAAATATTTGAGAGCCCAACAAAAGATGTATAATATATTGTATATAAAATATATATATTGTTGAGAGATGCGACGACGCAATGTGATGATGACCAATGACTATATATGCAGATGAACCTATCATCATCATCATCATCACTCAAAAAAAAAACTTTTTACAACTGCAAGCATCAAGCAAGCAAACTTGATGACATTAAACACTGCACACATGACAGAAAAGGAGGAAGATTATTGTGATGAGTTCACACGAAAGGAAGCGCATAATAAATTGAAGCAGTAACCAAAAAAACCAGATCAATTATTTGCATGACAAAAAAAAACAAAGCTTTGGCAATCTAATCCAAAAAAGCGATATAATAAATACAAATGTTGATTATGGCTTGGACACGACTTTTAAACTATTTTTCCCGTTTTAACTGTTGCTGTTGTAAAAGATGCATAAATACTATGCAGTGCATATGCCGATCCACGTTTTTCTTTATTTTTTTTATGTGCGTGGTTTTCTTATCACCTTTTTGAGTATTTTGCGTTACACACACACGCTTTGCATCTGTTATTTGTACAAAAAAAAGACAATTGTATTGCTCTTTTCAAGGAAATAAGTCCATTATTACCAGCCTTTTGTATAATGATTGCCGATTGCTTATATAATTTTTTTTCCAGTGGGGTAACATAATACACACATTATACACAAGTTTTCTTGTTTTATAACACGCTGTGTTGTTGTGGGAAATGCATTTTTTCTTTGGTGTTATAGTCTCAAGCTTTATATTTATGACAGCAACTTTTGCTACTTGGTTTGCATTGTTGATGATGATGATGATGGTAATGGCTAAATGTAGAAGCTGACTAGATGACCAGAAGAGCAACTAGTAAACTCTCATTATTATCATCAGTCAAGTAAAGTCAGCCTCTGGCAAAGTTTACGCCTTTCTCCTTTTTAAAACTCCTCCAATAATAATACATTTCACTACTATGATTTTCTGATTGTATTGCAAAATAAATAAAAAATGTTTAACCTTTTGAAATAGTAATTATTAAGCATTATACTTTTTATAGAGTATTTACTCATAGTCATCATGATAGTCTCCATATTTAAAAAAAATCAACCTCGCCCTTTGCACTTCTCTTTGTCTTTTTAATTTTCTTCACAAATATTTTCAACATTTCAACCAAAAAATGTCAAATGAGCAGAATTTTTTTTAAAAAATGGCTTTGTGGCCAACAAAATGAAAATCCAAACCTGTTCATTATTCATATGTTGCTCCAGAACTACTGCAATTTTTTTTATTCATTATGTTCCTCCAGCATTCATCATCATCATTATAATGACTTGTTTGTTATTTTATTACAGGTATTTAAAGTAAAGCGCATTTTATTTTGGATTTCCCTTCGTGTCTATATATCTTTGCGCATTTATCATCATCACAGCCAAAAAAACATGCATGTTTTGTACCTTTTCTTGAGACTATTTTTTTTTACCTGTTCATTATCCTATGCAAATATGGTGCACGCTGTTATTATGCT
>JAITYZ010003249.1:0-15172 GCA_027744595.1 Paronellides praefectus | reverse complement strand
CCGCACTCGATTAAAAAACACAACCCGCCCACTATGATCACTATTGCCATTGTAGCGATTAAACACGGCAAGAACTTGTCAAAGTTTATCCTGTCTTCTGAAATAAACCTTTGTTTTGAGCTACGGTATTTTGATGCTAGTCTAGACGAAACCTGATAAGACCAGAAAGCCCATTCGTCCCACTTGGGCGCAATCCCACCTTCCCACAATCTTCTCACTGTCAAGTGTATTTGCTTTGCATTTGGAGTGTAAATTTCAGTAAACAATGTCTCCGTTCTGATTGGCTCTCGAAGGATATGACATTGGCAGCTTTTTTGCTTTGTCGCTTTGCGAATAGAACGGCCCGCAGATTCCTTCGAAAGATGTATAAATATGTCGTCGGTGACAATAGTTGATTTGTTTAGAACCTTTCTTGCTAAGTAACGCGGATTTATGCTTTCTACATTATTTATCATATAAGTCGCCTTAGCAAATCTACACGTTTTTAAACTATTCAAAAATACGCTATAAACTGTCTCTGGATCTCGTTCCCATGGAAACCGTAAAAACACTATTTTAAGACCATCCTTAAGCATGTCGTACACTGTCGTGTATGTGTCGGGAGGTTTCATGGTAGCCGTAAGGCTGGTGATTGAATTACTATAAAGTAAGCAGATCACCACACCTGTCATTGATATCGTCCCAAAAATTATACGCTTCTTCTTCAATATTTTTGATGGAGACTGCCCAAGCAATATTGCCAACAAATAAAGTAGTAAAGTTATAACATTGTAATGACAATCCCTTACTTTTACGAATATGATACCATTACACACTAATAAAAATCCAATAAGGCCCCACACTGGCCCTGAGAATGTTTGGCTTGTCCAAACAGAAATGTTAACTAGCCAGCCCTGAGAGTTACAGGTGCAGTAAAAGAAAACTTGCTGCTTAAATGAATTGCTTGAGAGACCGGATATGAGTTTGTAATTGTTGTCATGATTATCATCCTCGGCGCCTTGATACACTGTCCTGGTATTTATCCAGAGTTTATCTTTATTTTTGCTTAACTTTTTGTAGTAATGAGACTCCATTCGCAGAGATAGATTATGAACTTTGGATATTGCTAAGGCGGACATGACTCCGTTCCAGCAGTACTTTGATTCTCTTACAGAATGAAATATTAGTTCCAGGCATATGTTCCGTTCTTTCCATTTGTAATCGTAATCATAATAGTAATGAAGAAGCGGTGAATAAATTTGAGTCAAAACCTTCCTTTGATTTCCGTTCCGGAATATATACTCGTGTAGTTTATTTGGAGTTAAAAGACTTTCACTGTTTATCAAATGAAAACGACTTTTATTCATACAGTAGCTGGTACAGTAAATGCGTACTTGTGACTTAGAGCTTCTCGGATATATTATCGCTTTTAAGGAGGGAGTACTGAAAAGATCAAATCTGTAGACAGTTTTCACTTCCAAAGTGTTGAAAACTTGGTCTGGACTAATAAACAGGTGCACAGTGGTGTCATGCATGGAATACTGGTAAAATGTACGATGGAATTTTGTGCTATTGGCCATTGATACTGAAGACATGATGAGTTGAAAAGGTTGATGAAATTTGTAAGGTGAAGTGTACTTTAAAGGCGAGTCAAGGGAAGTTAGAGTCAAGTTGGCGAATAGCATGGTATTCAAATGATTTGCCATAGGCAAAATGCAGGATGTGTCTACATTGTTGAAAATAATGGCAAACTTGCTTGAAAGTTTAGTATATTCGCTTAGCAGTTGTTGTAATCCGTTTGATTGTAAGAATTCACAATCAGGGGATTTTAATGTTGTTAAAGTTTCAGAGTTAATTTTGTTGATAATTAAGGTTAATGCAAACCATTAAACAAATAGACAAGATCATTTTATATCTTATACGTAATATGGACACAAAATCAGCTTTATATGTTGTTTATGATGAGTGTCAAGGATATACAAATACTTGTAACACTATTGGTGTATTGAGCTTCTCTTGGGATAGAGTTTCGTGATAAATATGTTGCAACAATATTTTCAATTGTTATTATGCAAATAGTTAGTTTGAAAGTTTGCTTGCAATTTGGCCAAATAGGTTTTGAATAGAGTTTTCGTAAGCATTTACTTTCAACTCTTGGGTCTTTTGTTACCCACTGGAGACATGAAGGGGAGTTTGGGGTTTTTTAGTGTCAAAAATCTAAATACCGGTTTTACCTTGGAAATGATGCTCGTATTATAATTCTATTCTTTACACAAAATGACCATCAACTTTGCACAAAATTACGCTGCACTCAATAAAAATTGTATACTTTCCATTTTCTTCATTGTAAAGTGGTTGGGGTTTCTTTCCTTTACAAATATTATCCCTTTGTAAATAAATACTCGTTTAGAATGAGCATAATTTTGTTTTTAGATGCACTTTTGGAATAGTCGCACCACAAACGAAAATTAAACCGTGTACATCTCTGTCAACAAAGACATTGAACGCAACGTTAGATATATATTTAAATTGTTTTTCTAGAACAGCTCTTTATTATATTTATTTATGTGCATTGTAGTTTATAACTTTGAATTAATGTTTGTACAATGGCCATTTCATAATTTTTTTAAGTTGTTCAAAAACAAACTTTTCATATTTTGGTGTTACAAGTTTTCCAATATTCATTAAAAACAGTTTATACTCAGTTATATTTTTGCCAGTTCAATGCCACGTAAGTGTATTGTTTCTATTTATTCTAAAATAAAATTGTTTAAATGTAATAAAATACATTATTTATTTGTTTATCAAACACAATTTCAGGTTCGAGGGTATCATTTTACACCATACAATTAGTCATAAAATTATTTTTTTATGACTAACTGACAATTATTGATTAAATTAAAAAACACTGTCGAATCGATCATTGTGTATCATGGTCATGATTGTCTACTTGTAAGATTTAAATTTAAAGTTATCCAACTTATTGACCCCACTGTGTTTGATATTGTCAGAATAGTCATTTTCATTATTCATTGTTAAAGTCGACAAGTCATCAAACTGGATTAACGAAAAATTTAGAAACAAAAGTACATGAGAACAAGCTAATATTGATTTCAGAATATAGACAAATTAAAACAACATAATTTTTCTTTCTTCGCGCTTCATGAATGGCAAGATTTTTAATTAATTTTTGTTATTTAATTCATGCCAAACTCGAAAGCACAGAGTCATGACTATGACAAAGGGTATGCCACAAAATATACAGAGAATAATCTTCAAAAATGCGCACCACGCTTGAACCAAGTAGAAAATCATTTGTGTGCTTATATCTTGGAAATGATTTAACATTCCAAACAAAATAGGACAGGTCGGGAATAACTTTTTATATTTAAGTTATGAATTAAAGCTGTTATGCTAAATTGTCGAGAAAAATATCACCATTGTGAAATTGGTTTTTAATCATTTAAACTTTCGTCCTGTATGTGCACAGTATTATTTATTGCTGCTATATGAACCAAGAATATTAGGTTTGTGTTTGTGACCAGTAAAACTTTGATTGTATTTATTTATAACACCATTAAATTTGTATAATTGATTAAGTAACCAGCCAAGTTTTTGTTTCAAATGAAAAGAAAGCGTTTGATATATTGCGCCGTAAATCAATTAGAAAGACACACAAGAGCAAGTTTTGAAGGAGGGAATAATTTATTCTAAGTTATGACTGGAATTTCCAACCTTTTCATTTATTAAACCAAAGTGGGAACAGAGAAAAAACCTAAAGTTGTGTACCTTAACTTGTGTCAACAATTTTACCGTTGGCTGTTGATACCGATGTAATCAAACATGTCAACTTCGCCCGGTCCTGTTTACAAGGGCCCACATAATCGGAAATTTTATATAATATTTTGCAAAAACACGTGAAAACTACATTAGACGGCGTCTTCAAATTGGACAGTCAGTGTTTCCCTGGTCGATAACCCGTTTCCCATAATTTAAGCGCAAATTTATTGCAAATTAAAGTGAGCCAGGATGATAACCGATACCCACAAATCAGTTTTTCAACTGTTTGAAACCATGCTCAATTACATGTATCGATTTCCATTCCATTGGAATTCAGATTAATCTGCTTACGGTTTTGGACCAGATTACACTAAAACAAATCAAATATCTCTTGGTCTAATTTCTCTACTACTTCAAAGTCATGCAAGAAGTCACATTTTCATGTATATTTTTTGAAAATCTGGACACAGATGAAATTTCAAATGCAAATACAAAGACGGCATTTAAAAAAAAACTTAGTGTCAAATTTACTGTTTTAATTTCCGGTTATTTTAGGTTTCGATGTTTAAAATTCGCCTGATCATCATAATACATGTTATTTAAAGTAGGTAATTACTTTTGGTTTTCAAAATTTTCATGTTTGCAGGTTATGTTTCTGTTTGACTGTGGTTCTGACATTTAATGATGTAATGTATAAATGTGGTAGTCTAGCAAAATCCGAATCTAATGTGAAATTTGTTGTTCTTTTAGTCTCGGAATAAATCCGAGACCAAATAATCTAAACAGAATTTGGGTTTTCTACATGTAATATATAATCTATCAATTTTGAAGTTCGTATAAGCTTCTGATTTATTTATGCGACAATTCAGTTGGGCTTATCATCAAAAGCAAATCTAAGTAAACAAGTTATTTATTAAAGAGATATGAACTCATGGAAATAGTTAGCCTTGGGCGAGAATGTTGGGGTAGTAAATATTTCGATTATGTATCTGATATCTAAACTTGACAAGCTTTATATTTATTCAACTGAATTTGGAATATCGCAAATCAATTATGTTTTTGTTCATTTTAAGCTTTTTAGCTGTGACGCCATACATTTCTAGCATGGTAGTAATATCACCTTGTTGTTTTTGATTCAATAGTAGCAGTGTATATTGGTACGTTATATCCCGGTTATACTAAAATTCTGACATATCATCTATTCATTTGGTAGCTTCGAAAGCTTCTGATTTATTCATAACACCATTCGGTCGGAGTTTTGATTTAATCAAAACCTAATTGAGCAAGCAAATAACAAAAGAAAAGAAAACTGTGTTATATAAAGTGTAGGAATTGTGCACATTATGGGCGATATGTGATTGCGTAAATAAATAATGTATATGATACATAATATATGCAAGTATAATTGATTCCAAACCATTATTTCCTTTTACTGGATTGGGAAACCAATCTCAGATTTTTTTCTGCCAAGATTATAATATATAAGTGTGTTTATTTATACGGTAAAAATTAAACCCATGAACTAAAATATGTAACTTTTTGTCTAGCTCTTTGATGCAACCCACATATTTCATACATATTCAACCAGTCTTTCACGACAACAACATATATTACTGATTTGTACTTTGCGAACTGAACAGTCGACTAGTGGTCAGTCCTCTGAGCTAAAACGCTGATACAATTTTGTAAGCACAAATTTCATTAAAACAACATTAAAAATATTTAGAACTAATCTATCTATTTTGTGGAATGATTTCAGTATCACTCTAATTTAAATATTACCCGAATTAAAAAATATATATTTAGCGAAAACTTTAAACCAGTAGACAAGATGATAACTGACACTCACATGGCAGTGTTTCAACTGTTTGAAAACGCGTATAGTTATATGTATCCGCTTCCATTCCGATGGAATGCCGATTACTCGGCTTATATATTCCAACCCAACTACACAAAAAGAAATCGAATATACTATGGTTTAGCTCTGCTTTCCATCCTTCTCCAAAGCACAGTAAATCTTTTCTGTGTATTCTATTTTGGTTTCCAAGATAACAGTGCCCTGGTCTACGGCTACAACATCGTTCATCTAATTCTGCAATTGTGTTTGGGTATCGTGTTGCTCTTTGATTTATACGGCTGCTATACAGTTTACAATGGCCGAAATTCGTTACTCTTTACATTGCGGAAAGTATTGCAACTTGAAAAAGAACTTTTACGACAATCCGATGGGAAAATCAGTAACGCAAAAACAAATGGTGGCAAATCAAAGATAAAAGTGTTCTTGTCCACTGCAACGGTACTCTTTTCATTGTGTCCCCATATCTTGGTACTCAGCTTTATATTCGTCGGCTTTGACCCATTCCATTTCATTTTCCAACTCATTTTCCCCACGTTGTTGGGCAACTCAACAGTGAAATATGTCATCTTGGCGTTGCTTCGCTACTTACTTCTAATTCCATCGCTTTTAGAGTGCTATCGAACTATTGGGCATGTGGCATTTACCTTTCTCGTGTACAATCAAGGAGCTGTCGAAATATTGAAGTTGTTGCAGCGAGAGAAAAATTTCAAAATATTTGATTCTGCCTATATTCGTTTATATATCCTTGTTAAACAAACAGAAGCATGTTTGTTTAAAGCAATCTACCTACTATTCCTTATATTTTTCTGGTTCCTTGTTGCCTGTGCTTGGCTTTGTGTGCGCGGGTTTGGAAGGATTGATCATCTGGTTTTATGCACGATACTTGTGATTGCCGTTATGGCTCTGGCGTTAAACTTGATTGGGATTTTTACATTTACAAACCTGCACACTGTCTCCTCCAAAACACTCTGGATGAAGAAACAACAGATCAACAAGCACCAAGTTAATTGGTCTCTTTTGGGAAATAGGATACACGCAAAGAAGCTAACGGCAAAGCGTGTAATCTGCTGGAAATATGGAAACTTTGGGATTTTTGAAAGGGAATTTCTAGCTGAGTATCTACAGCTGCTGGCTACTCGAATGATCGACTCTATTTTAACATTTGAAATGTAACGAGAATAGATTAGCCGTTTCATCACATCACGTCACTGCAGTTGTTAATACAAACATTCTGAAATGGAAAATAAAAAACTGCTAAAACTTTATGTATAGGTTCGCTTTATTTTCACGTTAAAAATAATTAACCCGCGGGTTTTAATCGTTAATAACGGGTAGATCTACAACAGCATATATAAACCAAAATAGCGCGCTTTGACGTGATGGATGACACTTGAATATTGTATGCATATTTAGTATTACCCGTTTGCCAATTAAAACCCGCGTCTAAGGGTAGAGAACCCCGAACGGGAATGAAACGGGTTTAAATGGGTTATCGGTACCCAGACAGAAACCCATTGCCATATCTGCGTAAATGTCATTTCTAAAGTATATTGATTAGTCAAACATTCTCACAATGTCATAATGTACTTTTAAATTCTGATTGCTATTTACTCCAACAATAAATATATGTTAATGTTTAAAAACAAAAGATATGTACACGTAAAGCATTAAATAATTGAAACAATTTTATTGTTCCTAAACCACTGGGTAGTTTTGGTGTACTTTTGTATTATTTGAAACCACTTCTACATTGTAAAATACTTAAACTTTAAAAACTGTAAATAAGTAGCGCACTACGTACTAAGCAATTTAAATCAGTTGGTACTTATTTAAAACTTAACAAGTACAATTATAATTATATAAGCTTACTTGCACATTTATTACTGGGTTTTTTAATGAATTTCAATTGTAAATACCCTTATGTTTCAAACAAAATCAACTCTTGATCCACTCACCAATTATCAGATATACATAATATTTAGTATTAATGTAATGTTGGCTGATACATTCACATGGCGTATTTGAATTATTTCTTATTTACACACTTCAAAAAATTCCCTTCCAAACAATTCAAACGATTTTGTATTAAATGGATGAATAAATTACAAAATATAAGTCGCAACGAAAAATCCGATACAAATAAAAATCATTCGCTTTTCCATTTAATTAATTTAGCGATTAAGATTCAAGTAGGTATCCCGACAAACCAAGATAATGGTAGCGTACAGGCTTTTCCGGCATGAACGCTGGCGTGATACTGGCATGCCAGTACTTTCGGCAATCAATAACGGTACCGTGTAGTTTTGATGCTTTAATTTCAATGCTGCAAATAAACCATCCAGCCAATAACGGTAATATGCATTTTTGCCATTAATATATATGTGTCAGTGAAAAGATGCTGAAACAACGCTGGTACTTCATATGTAATACCTCAACGTGTTTCCAACAATCTGTTAATGTTGTGCCACTGCTGGCTTCATAAGTAAATCCCTTGAGATGTGCTTATACTATAAACAACGATGGATCAGCATAGCTACGGTAAAGGACGCCAATGTTATAAAAATTGGCGGTTTATCTTTAGTTTGTCTATTGCCGTAGCAGCTCCTTTTGTATTACACCTTTCACTTTTCATTTGCTGTTCAAAGAGCATCAAATATATCAGCTTTATTTTTCTTGATTAAAATTGTTTTAACATTTTATTTAAAATAAAATGGCCTGGAAATTATTTTATGTAATTCGGTTTGCAAAAGAAAACGCAGTGGATTATGTGCCATCAAATTGGATTGAATTAAGCAACGGAAAGCACTATGTTCGATTTCCAAAATCAAGTGACCAGTTTTTTGAGGAATTAAGAAAGGACTCCAGCAGTAAACCACGAAAGTGTTGGCCAAAGTGGGAAATTTTTCTTTTGAAAAGCTACGGTGAGTGTTATACGAATATGTGAGAAGAATATAATCCAATTAGTTTAATTTACAATAGATATTGCGTCATTAAAAGTAATTTATTGCAATTTATTCCTGGGTTCCTTTCATACCATTTTAATACAGACACGATCGAACGCGCAGATAGTAAGGCACAACGGTACACAGAGACCTCAGATGTTGAATCTTATGTTGAATCTTCTTGTAAGGAAAACGCCACAAAACGATTACGGTCAACGAAAGACGCTCAAGCTGACCAAACGCCTTCTTTGGTACCTGTTACTTCGCTGTTTATAGAACACGATGGTAAGAAAAACCATTTAGCACACAACAAAAATACCTAATAATTAATTTTAGTTTTAATTCGGAAACTTATAAATTTTAGTCAACTAATGTTTCGTTTTATGTAGCACAACTTCATCAAGAAACTCCTTCCTCAATGAAAGTTTTTTCCGTAAACGAGCAAGTAAATGCGCCCAATCAGTACGAGCACAGTCTTACCACCGCAACATCAAGTAGTTCATCTAATATTAATGGTAACGGTTTAAGCATAAATCAGATTTGACTTAAAATAGTCAATTAAAGTTTGGTATAATTTTTTTTTCATTTGCGATCCTTAGCTGAACCAACTTATATATTATCAACCTGTGCCAATGAGGAAAAACTTGATCAACTTCTTTTAGAACAAAGAGGTATTTAAACATTTATTTACTTTCCACATTTCAGTTGCAAAAGTCATTATCCTTGTCACATATTAATTATTTTTGTTCGTTTCAGCCTTTCAGGAGAAATCATTGCAAAACCAGGAAGTGATCATTCGAGAGCAGAGAGAAATCAAGTCCTTGTTAGTAAATGTATTATCAAATAAGGAACAAGTGGATTATTTCAGGGAACTATTTGACATAATTCCATTGAAAAGTGTAGCCGATTTACAAGTACTGGAACAAACACTTGAGGACAAAGAAAACAAGGACAAATTGACAAACGCTTTGGAACGATTTGGACGATCTTCAGTTTCGCTAACTATTGGAGACATACTTGGATATCTCTTCGAGCTTCATTTTTCTAGATCGATTCGTTACACCGCGTTATCCGGGAAGATTCCATTTTGCCATACAAAATTGGCAGAGGTAGTCCGAGGTAGGTTCATTATTTTAAATAAACACGATAGAGTTAAACATCTCGAGACATTGCTTAATTTAATGTATCTAAATTGTAATTTTTCAGTTGCAACAAGACGTAATCATCCAGCTCTGAAAGAAAAACTACTAAACATCCTCATCGCAACGTGGTTCAGAGGCAGTTCAGACCGAGGTGGTGGGAGAAAACGTCGGCATGGAAACACCCAGGCGCACCATAACCAGGAGAGCTCGTCGATCCGTGGAGCAAGCCTTGAAGAAGATCAGGGTGATAAACCATTTGCCGAATCTCTCATTGGCACCCCCAGTAACAATCAACAATAATGCTGAAGTTTGTGAAAGTGAAGATAGTGAAATCAATTCAACTAAGCCTGTATCTCGTTGTTTATTTTTACCCATTACTTCTAATTGTAGTCCAATAGAGAATACCGAATCAAATATGAATGTACTAACGAATGATACCATAAGTTTAGATTTTGAAAATAAGATTAGTACTATTAATAAGTGGGCCATTAACAACGCAATTACTCAGGTGGCTATTAACAATTTGCTTACTATTCTGCGTGAGTGGTTTCCAAATGAGGGATTCCCTAAGGACGCCAGAACATTGCTTAAAACACCCCGATACATCGAATTGACTAGTCTGTCTGGTGGGGAGTACTATTATTTTGGAGTGTCTAAGCATATTTACAATTGTTTACGTGAAGGAATCTGTTCATTTACTCAAACACTACCAAAATTAAGAGACATTGAAAACCTTATTACTTTAAAAGTAGGTATAGATGGTGTTCCGATTAGTAAAAGTTCGAATCTGCAATTTTGGCCTGTGTTAATTAGCATTGATCAGGCAACAAACAAAGCTGTCAATGTGGCGAGTCTGTACTATGGCACACATAAACCAAACAATATTAACGAGTTTTTAAAAGACTTTATTGACGAAATGATTAGATTAGAGCGCTAAACAAAGCTGTCAATGTTGCGAGTCTGTACTATGGCACACATAAACCAAACAATATTAACGAGTTTTTAAAAGACTTTATTGACGAAATGATTAGATTAGAGCGCGATGGTATAGAATATAATAATGTGAAATACGTAGTACGTATAAGATGTTTAATCGCTGATGCTCCTGCCCGTAGTTTTGTTAAAAGTATTAGAAACCACAATGCATATTTTGGATGCGAACGTTGTTACCGGAAAGGCAAATGGAAGCGTCGTGTAATATATCCTATTAATATTGTAGGCGATCAGTACACTGACCAGACATTTAAATTGCAAGTTTATTCAAAACATCACGTAGGAATTAGCCCATTAAATCAGTTAGATTTAGGAATAATTTCGCAGATACCTCTTGATTATATGCATCTCTGTTGCTTAGGCATTACGAAAAAGCTGCTATTGAGTTGGGTTGAAGGTCCTGGCCATTTTAAGTTAAAACGAAGTGTTATTGAAATTATTTCCAGTCGATTGATTGCGTTAGCGAAATGTTTGCCTAATGAATTTAGCCGTAAATGCCGTAGTCTACGTGAAGTAAGGCACTGGAAGGCAACAGAGTTTCGAACTTTTATGCTGTATGTTGGTCCAATTGTGTTAAAAGGTGTGTTAGATAAAAAACGATATAAACATTTTTTACTTTTTCATGTATCCATGTATATATTTTGTTCTGGATCTGTAGAATGGATTAGTTTTGGAAAGCGCTTACTAGAACAGTTTGTCCATGAAATACCAATACACTATCATAAGGAATTTTTAAGTTACAACATGCATTCATTACAGCATTTGTACTACGATGTGCAGAATCACGGTTGTTTAGACAGATTTAGTGCCTTTGAATTCGAGAATTATTTATACAAATTGAAGAAATTATTACGAAAAAACAATCAGCATTTGAAACAAGTTGTAAATAGAATATTAGAAGGTGATGCGTTAAAGCCTACAGACTCTATTCAAACTAACTGTTCAAGTAAAAATCTTGTGATTAAGGAGAATGTATACTACATAACAAATGATGGAAGTGTATGTTATGTAAAAAGTTACATGAGTAGTTGCGTTGTTGCCGATTTTTATGAAAATAATTTAGAAATTAGCCATTATCCTTGTTCCAGTGCCTTATTATCAATTTATGAATTAGGTGTTAAATCACGTAGCATGCAGGTTGCCAGTGGCAATCTTAAAAAACAATGTTTGTGTTTTAGTCTCGACGATAGACATTACCTTATACCATTATTATAACTGCCTGATTAACTGTCAGTACTTTCAGAATAGTAACTATGTAAATAAAAATGAATTGTTTAAATAACTACTTTGAAAGACTTTTTATTTTGCTATTGCACCATTTGCTCGTTATTGTTAGCATGCATCAGCCAGATGAAAAATTCGTATTGGCATTACACAGGATTAGTATTGGCGATATACTGGTTAACTATACAACGATGGCATAATAAGCAAAGTGCCAATGCAGTTATCCATAGTACTGCCAACTGTACTGGCAAATGGTGTTGTGCCCTCGCGGATAGCCGGTGAAGGCACATTGGGAGTTAACTGGTCACGCCATTGTTCATCCAATGTTGGAAATGGAGCATGGTGCCGTCGGGGATCTTTACTGATTTGGTTTGTCGGGATGAGTATATGTATTAACCCATGAATAACAAATAATAAAGCTACATACGAAATCTTGTGTAAAATTTATTGACCAATGAAAAATTTGCGGATTTGCTCTGATTCTTATACAATACAAATATTTTGTTGAGTAAAACTTGCAAAATTTTGAAGAGGGAAACGTTTAATTTATTTATATGACCATTCAATTAGATTTTGATTAGAGCCAAGTCTGAGTAAGCAAGTTGTTTTTATAGAGAAAAAGAATGTTACAGATCATAAATTACGAGAAGGGCATACCTTGATTGCGAAAAGCGGGGATATGAATAAATAATATTTAAAGCCTTTCAACCTTCCAAGCTTTTCCTTTATTTAATTGAATTGCGGGAAACAAAAATCCCGACAAAGCTCAGAGTTTGGAACACACAGTTTTGAACATGCGTATGTTATATCGAACAAATTATTAAATTATATACCAATACACCAATGTACTGAAACACGTAACTTCTTTCTGACTTTTTCATGCGATCAATATAATTTATACATTTATTATTATGCTCATTTCCAACTGGTATATTAAAAAACAACGAAAATGATCCGTATTTTCAAATTGGTTAGTCGTTTAAATCCAGGAATTCAGAACGCAAGCAGAATTTAAGCACAATATTTGAAGTCTAATGTTCATACATTATTTGTCAATTGAAGGGTTATATTTGGTGTAAACTTTAAATTAGCCAAGATGATAACCGACACACACATGTCAGTTTATCAACTCTTTGAAACCATGTTTGGTTACATGTATCCGTTTCCATTTCAATGGAAAGCGGATTACTCTGCTTAAATTTTTCGACCCAATTACAACACAACAAATAAAATAGGTTTTGCGTTAGGTCTACTGTCCCTACTTCTATAAAGTGCATTAAGCTGTTTCTGTGTATTTTATTTTGGTTTCCAACATAACAGTGCACTGATCTATGGCTACACTACAATTCATCTAATTTTGCAGTGTTGTATTGGTATCCTGATGCCTTTTGTTTTTACTGTTGTTATACAATTTATAAGTATAGAAAATCATTACTGTTTACACTGAACTCAATATTACAACTTGAAAAAGAAGTTTTAAGACAACGTGTTGTGAAAATCGGCGATACAAGAATACAATACAAGAAGGATGGAAAGTCTAGAATTAAAGGAGTTTTATCCGCTGCGGTGGTACTTTATTCTATTAGCCCGTATATTCTGGCAGTCAGTTTCATATTTGTTGGTATTGACCCTTGCCATTTCGTTTTTAAACTCTTTTTTTCAACTTGGCGGTATGACTCAAACGTCAAAGATATCGCGTTGCTCTTTCTGCGTTACTTTCTTATAATTCCGGCGACGATACAATGCTATCGATCTTTAGGCCATTTCTTATTCGCCATTTTAGTGTACAATGAAGTAGCGGTCAGAACATTGAAATTTTTGCAGGAGACAACAAACGTCAAAATATTTAATTTTGCCTATATTCGTTTAACACTTCTTGTAAAACAAACGGAAAATTATATGTTTAAAATAATATACCTATTGTTCTTTCTCTTTTTCTGGTTTATTGTTGTATGTGCTTGGATTTCTGTGCACGGGTTTGGAAAGGTTGATCATCTGATTTTATGCGCGATACTTGCAACCGCCGCTGTACTGCTAGCGTTAAATTTGATTGGACTTTCAATATTTACAAAACTGCACACTGTTTGTTCCAGAACCCTCTCGATGAAGAAACACAATGTCAACAAAGTTGATGGATCTCTTGTGAGAAATAAGATGCATGCAATGAAACTAACGGCAAGGCTCGTACTTTTCTGGAAATATGGAAACTTTGGGATTTTTCAAACGGACTTCCAAGCTGAATATTTAGAGTTGCTGGTTATTCGAATGATAGATACTATTTTAACATTTAGTATGTAAGAGAAATAGATTTCAATTGTTCATAAGACCATTTGATTTTGATTGAACCCAAGTCTTACTACTCAGGTTATTGTTACGAAAGAAAATTCTGTACATGTAGGATATCTTGTTTGCTAATAGTTTGGGCAAGAATTCGAAATATGTATTACGTGGGTATAATTGGATAGTCCAACCTTATTAAGCTGGATCGGAAAAACCCAAATCAAACCCATGTCAGACTTTATTTGTCTGCCTGCCTGGCTCTTTATGCCATCTGTACATTCTGTACATTTATAACCAGTATACAACATAGGCAACAAACTAGTTATCCAGCCCAAATAACGCAAATATTTAAAACCGACAAAAATATTGGTATACTAAATAGTTCGTGCGTATATTAAAACGCGTCGTCGGCGTAGTAACCGTATTTTGCAGGAATAAATAATGTATCCTGATTTGCAATTTCGAATAAAGCTCGAGTCAGCAGAAATAAGTCGATTAACGAAGAAAGTGTGAACAAACACACATCAATTTAAGACATTGTTTTAAAATTTGACTGTTCCCATACTCAAAGTTGCTTGGCAATTACAAAAAAACATTTTATGAAAACTTTAAATCGACCAAGATGATAATGATAACCAACACCGAAATGGCAGTGTTTGCAAATGATGGAGACCGTGTATAGTTACATTGGAATTACAATGGAATGCAGATTACTCAGATTACGTTTTTCGACATAATTACACCGCAACAAATAAAATACGTTTTGCGTTAGGTCTACTCTCCCTACTTTCCTAAAATGCATTAAGCTTTTTCTGTGTATTTAATTTTTGTTCCCAGCATAGCAATCTACAAATCTACTTCTATACCACAAGTCATCTAATTTTGCAGTGTTGTATCTTGATGCCCTTTTGTTTTTACTGTTGTTATACGTTTTCATTGTTATTTTAAAATTATATACGATGTTTTTTTCAATG
>JAITYZ010003248.1:0-20443 GCA_027744595.1 Paronellides praefectus | reverse complement strand
TTTCCAGGTTTTCCCATACAACTCATCTTGGTGACTGGTGACTAGATCTTTTGACGTCATCCGAGAGAGCGAGAAAAAAAACCATGTGTATCCTGAGAGTAGTAATTTCTATAGTGTGTGTTTGTGCAAAGGTGGAAGTTGTACATGTGCACTTTTTTTTCTTTTCTTTTTGAGCACGGGTATATATTTTAGCACAAGCTGACACTAATACCCGCTTTTTTACCCGCCTGTCTTTGATCTACAATGGATATAATTTAGTGTGCTCTCTGCTACAGTCACTTTGTAAGACTACAGCTTTATCGCTTTTCTTTTGAGTTTTTTTCTTATTCTTTCGCTGACGCAAAAAAAAAAGTTCGGGTTTTTCTTTCCTTTGAAATATTATTAAGAGTTGACACAAAGCATGTTAAGTAGTTTTTGGATTAACTTGTAATTTTTCAAATGAAACGCGGATTTAAGATACAAAAATAAATATTGAAAAAATAAATCGGGTGTGCAAAATAAACCGAAGATTAGAAAATATAGACGGAAAACCGGGTAATATTGTTTTGTATCGCGGTTTACACCATTACACCGGAAATGAAATATCCGGTTTATTTGAAACCCAATATATTCGACAGAAATTTCATGTATGCATTGTTTGTTTGTTTTGGGGGGGGGGGGGAATGAAAATAAATATAAAACAGGAAGGTATTAATGGGTTTAATTGGCGTTTGTGGAAAAGTGTGGAACGAGCGCAGTGGGAACAACAGGAAGCTTTCTTCCACACAAATTATTTTATATTTTCATTTTGACTTCGTCTATAAAAAGATTTGAGATATTTCTGTGGTTATTTTTGTTTTTGCATAATAATATATACACCTTGTTTATAACTTTTTATACTTTTTATTTTAGCTTGCAGCAAAATAAATAAAAAAGAATGTGGGAATGAAAGAGAGAAAAAGGAAATAAAAAGGAATGATGTGAAAATGAGGGGGAATAGGAGAGAGAGAGGGCAAAGCATGTAGAATAGAGACGTCAGGAAAATAAAGTAGGAAAGATGCAGACTGGTGAAAGATGAGAAGATGCTGATAATGTCAAACGACTATGTTCTGTATATTTTTTGGTATGTCTCTTCGTGTGCATGTGTGTGTGACATAAAAAATATACATCTTGCTGATAATACCGTATATGTTTTAATAAAAGCCCGGTCTTATATATAAGCCGCCCTTAAATTATTGATACATGAGTTGAACAAATTTTAATGTAAACACAAATGGGTTAGATTCAAAAATAAAAGTCCGGGTAAATTTTCGAGAAAATACGGTATAAATGTAATAATTGATGGGATATGAAAGACAGGCAAGGGAGAGGAAAAGAAGCGAGATGTTGATGCGGCATAAAATGTACTTTTTTTGTGTGCGCCTTTCTTTCCCCCGAAAAAAAAGTCTTCTTTTCCAACTTGGCTTATCGTCATTACACACGGCGACTCATTTTTAAATTATTATTATTATTTTTGCCAACCAAGCAAATAAAAAAGTTTCACGGAATCTGCCAGTCACAGCCTTGTAATTCTCAGAAAGTCACACTCCTTTTTTGCTTGACTTGACAACGACAAGGCAAAAAAAAGTCTTTCATTTATTTTACCTGGTGGGGTTGTGTCACACAACTTGTGTGATGATAGGAGGATGAGGATGATGATGAGACGATGTAATGAAAATGGTATGGATGGAATGTTGAAGATATTTTTTATACATTTTTTTATTATGTGAAAAAGGAAATGAAACCTTTCAATTTACACAAAAGCAGCAAAATAAAATAAAATGTATACCTCGAAGGGTAATGAAAAATAAAATCGGACAAAAAAATCCTTTTGACTTTTGACTTGACATTTTTTTCGAATTGTTTACTCTCGACAGTTTTTCTGTTGGCATATCATTTTTTCATTTTCAACCTCGTTCTAATTTAGATTTTTTTTTAGGATTTTAGGCTCAAAAGATAAATATTCTGTAAACAAAACAAGATGGAACTTTTTGATGATGAAGCAAAAACAAATAAACAAAATGAAAAATATGAATATCCTTTCATACTTTTAAATTCTAATTGACAGGATATATAATTTTATTTGATATATATAGTTAAAAAGTCCCATGTTATTTATTTTCTACGTTCTAAATTCTGGTAAAATGAGTGTGTATTTATTTCCTTTTTTTGGAAAAGGTAAAAAAATGTAGGACTACCTGTTTTTTAGTTTGTATTTTGTTCATTAAACAACAGCATGACTTGTGTGTGATCTCTGTGTAGTCTATCCAAAAGCATTCCACTTTTTCCAGTTTACATGAATAAAATCTGTGTAGCAAAATGGGGAAAACAAATAGACTTTTTATTTATTCAGTTTGTTTGCCAGTGTGTGCAACTGGAGTAATTACATATTCTGACCAAAGCACTTTGGGATTTTAAATTGGAAAGGAGAAGAATAATTGCATTTGTGTTGGGTTTGTAATATCGTAGAATGTAGATAGGGGAAGGTGTGTGTGTGTTTTAGGGAGAGTGACTAAGTGCATGCTCTCTAATTGCACTGAATTTACGCTACCCGTCTAAATATTTTATTTTTTCCTTTTTCTTCTCATTATATTCTGGCTGTATGGATCACTCCGAAAAAAGTCGCAGTTGTCGATATGCCTACTGCCATACAAAACACTCACTCTTTTATAGTCTTTGTTGTTTATCAAGTTGAGAAAAAAGTTTTTTTTATTTGATGGCAGTGTGTGCTATCATATTACACGCTAATTCTTTACATCCTTTCAGCCAAACCAGCAGCAATGAATGCCGTGTTTAACAAGCGGAAATTGTAAACAAGGTTTAGTCAAGCTTTGTTATATTTTCCATTTTTGTTTATTTTTTCGCTAATGAGTCAACATTTTTGACTCATTAAAGCAAATGAAAAGAGAAAAAAATGAAAAATAGATACGTTTTTAATGGAAAAATTTGTAAAAGCACGAATGCTGCAAAAAAAATATTTTTTAAAAGGATAACCACATCTCAGATTCCCGTAAACGCTCTAAATTGCATGCAACTTTTTTCTTATGAAATCAATGCTACTCGCACTGCTACCACCACCTCTCCTGTTGAATAGGAACTCTCCAAGGAAACTCATCAAACCCATTCCAAGACCACTCCAAAATATATAAAATGTGCCCATCAAATTCTCCCTTTTGAGCGCCTTAATGAATTTAATTTCCGGATATACCGGCTTTGATCTATTAGTCGCCCGTTCCCATTCCGACCGCTCATTCCTCACAAACTCGTTATCCAACTCGATCCACTTTTGAGTAAGGCCCATGGCTGCTGCGACACTCAGCACAAAGTCAAACTTGTGCCGAAACACGGCTCTTTTTGGAAACACCAGGCCAATCACAATAAAGCAGCTTGTGTCTGGCGCCTTAACGAGAGGCACGTTTCCATGACGATCACTCAGGTTCCTATTGTACGCATACTCTGCAATGGTATCCCATGAGAGACAAACCCGATGTGTGGTTCCAATAGCACCTTGGAAACATTTTGCTGCGTCCTCTTCAAGTTCCATGCGACGAAATATTGTCTGAAAGGTGGGATTTGTACTCGTTTTTAAAACCGAGTACGCTGCACCCCGTAAATACTGAAGGGTTATATGATACTCACTTTCCCCGGCATCCGCCAAAGATTTGAATGTCTTTGGAGGGTCCTCCAGTATTGGAAAGCTTAGCAGACTGACAAGCTTGGATCTGTTTGCGGTGGTCACCAACATGGCGAATATTATCCAAAAGGCTGCCATTGTCCGAACCGGGTGACTAGAGTGAAGCTCCCGGGCATCCTGCTCTAGAAAAGTGGACATTAAATAGGTAGCTGTGTGACCTACAGATTTTGTCAAGTGGCCACCTGTCGCCTTCAAGAGAAACACTAGAGTTCCAAAGGAAATTAGTAGTCCAACTATCACCAAAATCCAAAGATTTTGATGGAATGGCCAATACACTGATTTCCAGCTGTAGTGGGGCTGTGGAATTCCTGTGGTGAAAGCAAGCCATGTATAAGATATTGGAAATGTGAAGCCAACCACTTGATTCCTGGCGTAAATTTGCCCAATGGCTTGTCCAATTTCGGCGCGTCCATTGATTATATCTCCGACGACCCCAACCCAAGAGCCGTTTGAAAATTTAAGACCAGTGCCTCCTCCAGTGGAGGGAAAGAATACTCCAGAAAAGTTGTACTTGAGCTGAAGATGCTCAAAAGCAAACTTGTAGATACCCCGAGCAGATATCCACTGTCCTGGGGTGGTGGAACTCTCCCGGATTTCGTAGATCCAGCGGGAAAGCATTGGGCAGCTGACTCGAAAGACTTTTCCATGGAAATTATTGAGATGATCGGGAAATTGATGAGAGTAAGGGATCCTGACAAGTGAGGGCATTCCACCCACGCCACAGTAAAAACAAGTGGAGAATACTTCATTTGTCCCTTTTTGAAAGCCAATTTTGTTTTTGATATGGGATGCAATTGGCCCGCTTTCAAAAATGGATTGGAAAACGTTGCTGTCGTTACCGTTTTTAGGCAAAATGGAATTGGAGTAAAAAACGTAAAAATCTTGGTCTTTTTTAAGTACTCCATTCAGTCTCTCAAGATGCTCGTATAAAACTTGAGCACTTTTGTGAATATCACGGGGAAGTGCTAGAGATTCTAGCTGGACATGAGCCAAATTGCAGGGGTGGCGCAACTTGGGTACTTGAAGTATTCTGGTGGCGTTAAATCTAAAATATTCAGTGGTTCCAACAGCGGAGAAAGTGAATAAAAACTTGGGTCTCTGCCGATATTTAATTGATAATACGTTATCATTATGATAGTCGTCACCAAATAAGTAAAATTGTGTGCAATGTTGAGTAAACTCGGTAGAAAAGTCCCCACCATGAAATGTTGAATTTGAGCTGCCAACACAAATAATTGGTGTTGCAGAAAAAAGTAAGCAGAAATTTAGAATTTTTATAAGAAACCACGACATAATTTTTAAAGCGGTCTTTTTTATTGATTATTTTGAATGAAAATAGTTTCCTGAAATTAATTTGAGAAATTTTGCTACTAAAGCTAGTTGGTTGACTGATAATGTGTTGTGCATTGCAAGTGTCAGTTTTATTCCCTTTTCCTGCCCCACCAATTGACAGTGGGTGCCCTTTTAATAAAACAAAGCACACCAACATCAAAATGGTGATTAAAACGTTTCTTTTTGCAGCACAAATATTCTAATAGCCAATTAATTTCCTTTAACGTTTTTTTTTCTATTTTCAAAACAAAAACGATAATTTCTTTTTAATAAACTGTTTCAAGACACGAATGTAAAGACAAAATGTAGACACCCAGACCATTTCTAAATAAGACTATTAGATACCTAAGTTAACTTGAAGTAAAAACAAATCAAAAATTTAAAGGTGATGTTGCCGACAACTTACCGCGTTGTCACCTTAACGGCCATGAGAAATGTCAAGGTTCTCATCTGAAAAATTGTTATTAAATGCATGCATTAATGGGTAATAGAATGCTAAATTTACGGTAAAAGTAAACATAAAATACCAACATAAAACTCAAGGATTCCCTAAAAAATAATAATTTGCATACCTACGTTCTATTGAACCTTCTATTTCCACTTTGTTTGTGATGTTCATGAGACTTCAAATTGCCATTTGTCAAGCCATGAAAAAGTTTGTTTCATTGTGATATAATATAGAATATAGCCTTAATACATCACGCGATATATATTAGCGTTTATGACATGTCAGCCAAAAATAATGTCAGCCAAAATTATGCGGTCAACTTGTGATGAATGAGATGCTGATTCTGATTATACTACATTAGTCACTAGCAGTGGTGGCAAAAAGCGATTTAAAAAAAACTTTTGCTTTATTGCTTTCAAAAAAGCAAAGCAGCAATTTTGCTTTTGCCAACACTGGTCACTAGGTTTTGTGTTTATCCGGGTCTCAAGTAAGTGGACGTAATCTAGATTTAAACGTTTGTTGTGCTAAGTGGCATTTCCTGATTGCTGAGCCATAGTTTAGTTTTTAATATGACCAGACTTCAAATAATGCAAATCGTTTTCTATTGGCCAATACCATGTCCCTTAAAGGTCATTGGTAAATATAAGCTTGCCTAAAGTTTGACATTGATAAAAAAGCTTCAGCTTAACTTAAGAAAATTTTTATATGACCTAGAGATAGAGTGACAGAGAATTGATTTCCCACTTTTTCCTATCCTTTAATTTTTTCATAATATTGAGCTTCTTCATATTAAAATAACTGGGATATAAAATTGATCTTTATTTCAAATTTCTAATTAGTACTCGTTTGATTCGAGCATATTTTATTCGCTCATCATTCACACTCCTTGTTGACTCAGTGACCATCCAATTTTTATCTCTTTGATTTCACTCAACTCATTACTCAGCTTACACTTTGCCAGCAGCAGTATATATCCAAGAATAAATTAAGCTTAAAATAGATTTTTTTGTCTCCTTCAATAAACTAAAGTATTTACATTCGAAAATTTGCCAATAGCTAAATTTTGTTTCCAAAGTAATTTTCAAAAACAATTTATTATTATAAGATAAGATGGATAGGATATTAGGATAAGATGTGAGGAATGTGTTAAATTTAATGGCTCAAAAAACAGTTTTATTAGTTTTAGCAGATTTTTTAGACAGAGTTCAAGTGCATTCATCATGCGCTTACGTAAAAGAGCTTCTTTAAATAAAATGAAATTATTAATTAACTATTACATTTATTCTAGCAGCTATAAAAAGTAAGCTCGGTCAAATTTACGTTTTACGCTTCCAGATGCCCGGCACTTGTTCAATGCCAAACAGTGGTCACCATAATCCTTAAAACTGTTTCTATGTCATTAAAATGTTGACATTGGAACGCAGCCCACAAAAGTTCAATTATTTATCATGTGGCAACGCGGATTATTATTTTTGGTTGTGGGAATTGTCATCATCATTTTATCATTTATATTTCCTTTGAGTAGTTTTTGTGGTACCCATTTCATGTTTCCTTTTGTCTTGTCAACTATTTGTTTTGACAACCCTTTAAATATTTAATTGCTACCACGATACACCGTGTATCATACCCGTATTCAAGACATGGACATGTTCGTTATTTCCCAAAGTTTAAAAGAAACTTCCTTCTGGACCTGTAATCATCACATTATCATCTTAATGTCCTGAATACACAAAAATAAATAGTAATTTCTTGAATTAAAACTCAACACTAGGAAATGAGCAAAGGAACTAAATAAATCGTATCTTCGTATGTAAATACAGCAGACATTGAAATTCATTAAGCCGACGTATGGCACCTAATACATATTTAAGATTGAAGATAGATTGTGTAACTTTGCGAGTACCTGCATCAGAGTAACTTACTAAATACCGAAATATTTTAAAGTGCGGTAATTATACTTAGGCCAACATCACTATAATTCCAAATTATGTTTGTTTTATGTTTGAATAATGTCAATCATTTTATTTTATCGGGATACCAATAAATCCATACATATTCCCAATTCAAGTGGGACATATAAACAAAATCCTTATGCAAGTCGCTCAATTTTTTGCCAAGCTCATTTAAAGATTTTCTGTCTAGCTTTCACCATGCCCATTTCTTCCAAAATTGACAAAATGAGAAAACCTCTGTTTACTCCCCTTTCACAAAACCTAGTAAGTTCCTATTTGAGACAGTCACAATTTCCTTGTTTCATTAAAAACTACTCGACTTGGACAAATTTTTTGGTAGTGCTGTCCTCTCAAACTGAAAAACGACATGTATTATTCTGGACTATTGTACAGGTTGTGTCATTAACACTTACCACCTTCGAACTTTTATACGCCGCTGTTTACCCTGAAAAGAAGAACATAATTTTGTTGCTGTATCATGGGCTATTACTCATAATTAAGATAACAGGATTCCTTTGGTTCCTGCTTTGTAAAAAACAATCAAGTTTATTGAGTCATTTGCCAAAGTTTGTTGTATGCACCACCAAAACAACAACAACTGCTGCATCCAAAAACGCCAACCAGGTGATGATGTCATACAAACTGTTTCCTGTTCTGGTGGTCAGCAGTGCAGTGGGCATTGTCCTTTTAAACTTGGTTGGAGTACCAGTTATTGTCTTTAGTTTACCTTGTTTGCATGCCAGTTCGGTTTATGGTTATGCCTTTGGAAACTGCTCATCCCTTACATTTCGTCTTGCTGTAACCGGGATATCAATTTTGTACATGATCCCTTGCGCAATTAACGGTGCTTTGGTGGCAACAATATTCCTGATTTGTTTGATGCAGATCAACATGTTTCTGGGAACGTTAAGGCTGTTGGTAAGATCCGTCCAGGATCAATCCAGTCGGGATCAACAACAAAGAATTGGACTGTTGTATCGTCAACTTCAAGTGTACCTGATTCTGTGTAACCATTGTTTTCAAGATGTAGTCCTTCCTGCTTTCCAGTTTTTCGGTGGAATCGGCATCATTACATTCCTCTATGCATTCCTCGTGTTTGAGAAACAGTTTTCTAAGATTTGGAACGCCCTTTTGATAAGTAGCGGCTTATCTCTAGCAATATTTTGTAGTATTGTGCTTGACATGGGAAGCATGCCTGTTGTCACTTCTTTCACCATTTTGAAAATTTGGAAGAGGTGGGCGGCGGATGGACTTTGGAGTCGAAGATTTGTGAAAAGCTGTCCCAAAATTGGGTTGAAGGTTGGCCCATTTCATGATATGGATAGGGAGAGAGTTCCGTCTTTCATTAGGTTTATTTTACAGCGAACATTTTTTCTTGTGATGAAAACAAAAACCGCTAATGAGGCGGCAAACGTGGTAACATTTGTTCTGGAATTTCCAAAATTTTGATTAAATTATTATGCCTTTCAAGATAAGCCAATATTGAATCATTATTCAGCATCAGTTCTTTGTACGGGGCAACGTGACACTAATTTTTTTAGTAGAACTCGCAATAAAAAAATTATCAGGAACAAAAAAAATTATGATCTATAAGTTACTATGAAAATTGATGTAATTGTGTTAATTGGAAAATGATTATATTTATTTATAATTTATTACAATTAAATAAATCTTGAAACTTTATTTAAATTCATAGTTTCGGGGGGATTGGAAAAAGTTTTGAAATGATTTACTTGCGGGTTTGGTTGTTTTTGGCTTGAAAACATACAACTTTTTCCTTACAGCGGGCTCCCCAGAGGGCAATTTAATTTTAGTGTTCAAACTATTGATTTACTATGCCAAACTCTAATCCAATCGATTTCATAAGTTGGGTTTACCCACTTATCTACCTCATCTACATGGAATGTCTCGTTCCCAAAAAAGCTTCCACCGACAGCCAAAATAATTAAAATGTAAATCTGTGTTATAATATGCACTTTCTGGTGTCATGGTTTGCTTTATAATGTACTTACTTTATAATGACTTATATAAGGTCAACCAAGTCATCCATCAGATATATAGGCTGGTGTGAAAAAGACTTCATTTGCTGTTCATAAAACGGTCAAACATTAACTTAACGGTCCTTAGTTTAACTTTAATAGGGTTTATAATATGAGTTGCTCGTTATTTGACTCTTTTGTCAAGGTTTTGATGTATCATTCATCCGAAGTTTCTGAGTGAGGGCCCATCTGGGTTTCAGCAACCAAAACCTAAAAATTAAAATGCAACGATAAAATTTCTTAATTTTTGGTACAGAGCTTACAAATTAGCTCTATTTCATTTTTCGAAAATAAAAACCTTGTTACTCCTCTCCCATTTTTATAAATTTTCCAATTTCCAGGGACTAAAAAAGCATAAGGTGGCGTTCCATGATAATCAGACCAAGTTCAAGTGTACATATTGCTTTAAGGAACTAAAGTATGCAGCATATATAAAAACGCATTTAAAAAGGCATTGTAAAGTGTACGATGATAACATGATGGCTGCTGTTAATATTGAAGAAAAAGCTGAGATTAGTGAACCGAAATGAAGTATTTTTATAATAAATTTTTTTTACTAATTAATTTGCCAAACTTGTTTAATATTTTATCATGGAATCAGATTCGGATGAATTGCCATAAATACTCATGTGCTCACAATGCTATTGACATGTTCACAAGGCCCTTGTGACAGGGGTTCCTACTTACACAACAGTTACTCATCCAGGATGGGAATCCTTCTCATCTCCCTCCAAAATGGGTTTTCTACCAAAAAGCGTAGACTTTTGTCTTGTGGCTCGGCTTTGGCTAGAGATGGCTTGAGCCAGCAGAAAAAGTGAGATCGGGAGGGAGACGAAAGCAGAGAATTAGACCATCTGATCTGCTGTTCTGCAGTGTTGAGTGACTCACTCAGAGTTAGACAAACAAAAATTATCCGCAGTTTAAATGGTATTTATTGGCATCTATCACCTGTGTTTTAATTTAATTAGCATTTTACTGCATTAACTGTACTGTGGCCTCATATTTATTAAAATTTAAAGATGGATGGTCAACAGTTGCTCTGCCTGTTTTGCTGTAAATCAGCTGAAAAGACAACGGAGAAAAGAGCTAGTTCCGAACCAATAAATGATTTAACAACTAACAGTGATCAGGAAGATAGTAATGAAACGGAGGTAAATGTGTTAAAAAACCGCGATTGGTTGAACAATTTTGCATTGAGGAAATTACTTGAATATCCCAGTAAAGAATGTGAAAATTTACTGAGAGGCACCTCAAACTTGACCACTTCAAATCCAGCTAATTGGTTTGTAACATGTGACCAGTGCTCAGAACTAATTGGGACCGCTCATCAGGCGTATCAACAATTGCTCAAGTGTGAACGTAAAATTAAACAGGTTAAGGCCAATTTGGAGGAAAAGCTTAAACTTAGCTTTCAAATCAAGGAGGAGGTGGTGGAGGATGCGGTAGAAGAAAATAGAAAAGAAATGGCACACGCTCGTTGGACGATAAGGGAGTATTTTAAATGTAAGTGTGAAAATGCATAATTGGCATTATTGGCAAAAACAAGTAGGGATACATTTAATTTGTTGGTAATTAATTAATTTGAATGTTGTAATTTTAGATCATATGGATGAAGTTGAATTGGAAAATAGTAGATGTAGAACACCCGAGCTTGAGGAACCAGTGAGCAAAAAATCAAAGACAACTAAAATTGGCATTGAAGATGATCCACACGATTCAACCTGGATCCCACCGGATGATAGCGAACAAAGCAATGATGAAGATGAAGACGACGACGATGAGGATATTAAACTTCATGGTGAACCTTTAATGCTAAAGGAAATGTTCATTTCCAAACCAGAAAAACTAGCTGGGGGCTATCAAACCAAAACTGAAAAATACAAGAGAGCTCAACAGGGTTCCCCTTCGACTTCACCTGATGACAGTAAATACAGCGAGGTGGATGATGACCTCCGTTGCCAATCTTTAGATCAAGAGGAAATGGAAATACCCAATAAGCTAGCTGAAGTCGGTAGTCGGAAGCGCAAACGCCGGGATGCTATACACCGGCCAAGTACAACATAAATACATTAATTACCTCTATTTAATTCATTGATTATATTATGTATTACTCTCAACCTTTTATTTTTGTTAATTAATATTAGGTAATTTGGCTCTTGGGACAACGACGAGGAAGCGTCAAGAAACAACTGAGTTTGAGGACCGAATGAGCAAAACATCAACGGTTACTAACCACTTTGAACATAATCATGTTCAAGATAATACACCAAATCCCATCAGGAGCTCACTTAATGACAACAAGCAAAGGAATAGTGATGATAATCCATCTCATACACCGTGGGATATTGATTATATTACACGTGTGAATGGCGTTGTAACGATTAAGCGTCATTCTACATCTGTGTCTGCTGATGAGCCCATCGACATAACGCCAAAGTCTGTTGACCATTTTGAAAACAATGATGTACAGGATAACAATGCTCTAAAACATATTAGAACCGCACCTAATCACAATCAAAGCAATGGTTATGATGATGCTGATAAGGATAATCCATACCATATAGCTTGGGATCTGGAGGAAATAGAAAGACTCGAACATTTATCGAATCTCCATCAACTGTATAATCAGAATAAAAATAGACCCACAGCAGAACCCCCGAATAAAATCCGATTTAGTTGTCCCAAGTGTCCAGCTTGTTTCAGCTACAAAAGTATGTTGAATTTGCACGAGTTTCGAAGCCACACAAAATTTGACGTGCCCGAAAAATTTGACATGTACCCCCACGGAAGTACTAACAGCCCAATTCCACCACCAGGATTGGAAATAGCACCTCCGTATCGCAGAAAGTGGGGTGCCAAGAAGAAAAGTGTGAAAAATCCAGGTGGAATTCCCTGTAATGTTTGTGGGGAATCTTTTACCGTTCCGGACATCATGTTAAGGCATATGAGGAGCCACGTCAACGCCAAAGAGAAGCATTGCCTAGTCTGCCTTAAACCCTGTTGCTCCAGCGAAAATCAACTAACCCTTCACTATTTAGTGAATCATCAGCTGGTTCCAGAAACTGAAAAATACTATGAGTGCGAAAAGTGTTCCTTTTCTCTATGCTCGAGCGACAAAAATAGAAAAAATCTGAAAGACCAACATCTTCAAAAGCACTTCATTGATGATCACTGGGAAGAGATAAGGAATGAACATGATGGGAGGAAGACCATGATAAAATGTAAACATTGCGGAGAAACGATTCAGGAAGCAGGTCGGAATAACGGCGTAGCCATGGAACACCTTCGAACAAAGCATGCCACCCAAGCTGGACTCCAATGCTTTCAGTGCGAACACTGTGAAAAGACATTTAGCCAAAAGTTTTACTTGAAGCAACACATGAATCAAATTCACCTGAACGTGCACAAGTACCAGTGTAACCTGTGTGATAAGGGATATTATAAATTGACAAATTTAAATGCGCATCTGGGAACTGCACACGGACAGGCTGAGCACTCTTGGGTTTGTGACCTTTGCGGATTGAAACTGACTCTGGAGAAAACTCTAATCAATCACAAAAAGCGATTTCATTCTCAAGGACAAGAGGATATGGATGAAAAAGGAGAAGGTCAACCAACGGGAACACAATGTAAATACTGTGGACTGAGTGTGGTGCACATTGTAGCTCTTAAATTGCATTTGAAGGAAGCTCACAAGGAGCTGTTCAAGTACCAGTGTGACTTGTGCGACGACGGTATCTACATGAAAGCCCAAGGACTGAAGCATCACAAGGAGGCGATCCATAATCAACAGGCCAGTGTCAAGTGTCCGTATTGCTCGCGTGAACAGAAGTGTGCGTCATATTTAAAAAGGCATTTAAAACGTTACTGTAGGGTTTTTCGTGATATGGCTGTTGCTAATACAGGAGGAGACGGGAGACCTGACGAAGAAAGTTAATTTTAAAAATAGTTTGCATTATTGTATGAATTGAGGACGATAATTAAATAAATAAATTGATTTAATATGTATTTACATCCCTAACGAAAAAAAATTGGATTGACAATTCTTTTCCTGAATTAAAAATTTAAAAAAAACATTAATATATCAAAAGTAAATACAACAGAGCCAATTACCATTTCATGTAATCACTCATCATAATGCATAATAAGAGGAAAAAATATCAAATAACAAAAGATATATATCTTGTCTATTTGTTTTCGTAAATAGTATATTAAGGTACTAGGAATTAGGAATTCAAAGGATTTATGAGCTGTCGGGTTATTTAATCTGACAATTTTTGAATAAGAGGAAGTTTAAGTTTATTTTTGTATTTTGCATGCTATTTAGCAAACAGAAAGGAAGGCGTTCGTTTTCGGGAAACAAAGACGCTTGAAATTTAACGTTCAATAAAACTATGTTGCCCATAGTGACCATAGAAAATATTTTATATCTCTTTCAGGCGGCTAACAAAGTCTTTCTGTTTTTACATTGTATCTTCTTGAGTCTTGAGAATTTCTTTATTTACCTTTTTGTTGTTATGCTCTGCTTCGTTCTCTGCTGACTGACTTGTTGAATGGACAGAGTGATATCGACTTCCATTCAACATTGTTGACATTTGCAGTAAAGAAAATTGTAAATCTTTAAATCTTGTTACCATGAAATTGGCAAAAATTATTTGAAAATAATTTACCTCCTCTCACGTGTTGTCTTAATGGTAATTACAATTTAATTGCAATTATATCGAGTTTAAGTAAAACTGTTTTACAAGAAAAAAAAAGTGAAGATGATTGATTGACTACCAGGTTTATAATGATTTGTTGCTGAATAGGAATATTATGTGATCATTTAACTTAAAAAAAAGTATAAAAAATACATGTTAAATTGTTAATTTGACGTGTTTTTTAAAGTGTGTATATTCGTCTGTGTTTGTTTCAGATTTTAAGTTGTCAATTCGGTTTGTGTAAACTCAATCCTGTTTAAAGATGTCAAAATCATTTTTGTACGAGCCGATCGGAAGTAGGAGCAGGAATGACAGCAGAAACAATTTGTTCAACTTTTGTAAGTAAATTCCAAATTCACACGACTGCCCGGGTTGTGGTTGCTTTAAATTGAAACTTTCAAAAGCTCTTTTATTATTTACAATTGACAATGTAAATAATTTTGGTTAAATTTTAGGTTTCTCGAAAACAAAAAACCAGTCCAGTTTAGCGTCAGGACGAGGGTCTACGGCTTTTAAACGGAGTAACAGTGACAATGATGACGGAGGGGATAACATCGACAATGCCAGCGTTGTTTCCGTGGCAACTTCCAGGGTCAAAAGAAGTAGTGGTTTGAAAAGTTTCGAGACCAAACGAAAGAAAGTCATCAGGCGTGAAGAAAATGATAAGGATGAAAATAAATCGTCACCGGTCGTAGCTTCTTCTTCAATTTCCTCTTTAAACTACAACGAAATGATGAAGCGCAGGCGATGTTACACAATTGAATCTTCTTCGGAGGTCGACTTGGTTATCCCTTTGTCATCTCATGTTAACAAAACTAGAAAAGTTCTCAAAAAAAGATCTGATACTGCTACGTCACGAGAAAAATTGAATGAGATAATAGAAGAGATGCCCCCTCATCTGTCATCCCCCTCCTCGCGTAAACGGAATATGAAGAAGTCAGTTGGACGAAAAATGTCTTCTTCGGAGGACGACTTGGTTATCCCTTTGTCATCTCCTGTTAACAAAACTAGAAAAGTTCTTAAAAAAAGATTTGATACTGCTGCGTCACGAGAAAACTTGAATGAGATAATAGAAGAGATGCCCCCTCCTCTGTCATCCCCCTCGTCGCGTTAAACGGAATATGAAGAAGTCAGTTGGACGAAAAATGTCTTCTTCGGAGGACGACTTGGTTATCCCGTTGCCATCTCCTGTTAAGAAATCTGGTACGATTAGACTTATTAGGTCTGCGACAGCATCCATGTTATTTCCATATACTGTCGCTTTTAAATATTTATATGGGGTTTTGGTATGATGTCGCAGAAAATGCGACAGCATGTTACTCCCAATAACATGGGAATGTAGCTCAATATTCAGTTAATGTGCAAATTGCACAGTGCAATGCTGTTTCGACTGCCATTGCGACGGCATTGTCGTTGTCATTTGCATCGCGACAGCTAGCTTTCAATAGCTCTTTTATTATTTACAATGTAAATAATTTTGGCTAAATTTTAGGTTTCTTGAAATCGAAAAACCGGTCCAGGTCAGCGTCAAGACGAGGGTCTACGGCTTTTAAACGGAGTGACAATGATGACGGAGGGGATATCATCGACAATGCCACTAGCTTTGTTTCCGTGGCAAGTTCCAGTGTCAAAGGAAGTGGTTTGAAAAGTTTCGAGACCAAACGAAAGAAAGTCATCAGGCGTGAAGAAAATGACAAGGATGAAAATAAATCGTCACCGGTCGTAGCTTCTTCTTCAATTTCCTCTTTAGGCTTCAATGAAAGGATGAGGCACAGGCGATGTTACGTAATTGAATCTTCTTCGGAGGACGACTTGCCATCTCCTGTTAAGAAAACTGAAAAAGTTCTCAAAAAAAGATCTGATACTGCTACGTCACGAGAAAACTTGAATGAGATGATTGACGAGATGTCACCTCATCTGTCATCCTCCTCCCCACGTAAACGGAATATGAAGAAAAAGTCAGTTGAACGAAAAATGTCTTCAACACATCAGCATAATAATAATAATAATCATTCTAATTCCAACTCTGATAATGAACTTAACCTTGAAAAGTCACACAATTCTTCAGTTTACTCGCCCAGGACTTGGTCAAAACCTATGCCTCTATCAAAGAAAAAACAATACATTGCCAAGTTGATATCATTATCAAAAGCTAAAGGGAGATTATCTTCTCGAAGCTTGGAAACTCGAATGCTAAAAACTGATCAAGATCCCGAAAAGGAATCTGTGGTTGAAATAGAATCTGATGTTGAAGAGCTGGAGCAAAAGTCTCCTGCCACCTTAACGTCATCCATGTATCCTCCTTGTTACATTATTTTGGAAAGGATCAAAGTTCCACACAAGGATACTAAAACTAAGACTCGAGAAGAAGACGAAGTTGTGTTGTTGGTGCAGCCTAAGGTTGAAGAAGTTGAGAATGAACCTCCAGAGTTGGTGGAGCTGGATGACTTGGAAAATACCGCATTAAGTGAGCCCTTGGCTACAGCTCAGAAAGGACATTTACCGGAAAAAAAAGCAGTGCCAGTGCCAAATCTCAAAAGGACTTTTACCACAGGTCCTGAAATATGTAAGGAAGTTTTTACTGCTATTTCTGATGGTGTACCCGTGTCAGTCGATGATGCAGTCAGTAGTGGATCAGGGTTTAAAGTCGAAATCGATTTCGAAGCGGAGTACGTTGTGGAAGAAAATCGTGTGGGGGAGTACTTGAAACTCCAAAATTCCAGCAAAACAAATTCTTGCAATAAACTTACTGTTAATAATGAAGACTTTACCAAACTCTGCGCCCAGCAAATGGAGCCCATTTTCGGACCTGGTGACCAAGAATATCCTGGTGTGCAAGTAAAGATGAGCCCGTGGACTGATAAATATTCCATGGGCTACATGGCTCTTGCACCGAAAACGGTGTTGCCGTTTGAAGTTTATCCGGATAGAGATACACATACACAATCATTAAAGGAAAAATCACGGTAAAATCTACTGGCACATTTGTTCGGAGACCGGGGAACACCAAAAATTACATGTTTGGAAAAGAGTTTGGCGTGGGAGCAACCATCCTGATGCGGAAGAATACACTTTATACGTTGGAGAACTGGGACAAGGAAGATGCCTTATTGTATTGTACTATGATAAAAGACTGAACTCACTTGATCTCATTCATCATTAGAATTTATTCCAATTAATATTTCATGAGTTTAAAAAAAATTGTCATCATTATTCATTTTATTTGTGTATGTCTGGCAGATTAGTTGTATCGGACATAGGTACAATGTACCTAGTGCATAATTTGCTAATTAAAATGTTTAAAATAATATGTATTACTGCAATAAAAATAAACTTTTACATCATCGAAAAGAGTATTCAAAATATTTGTTCGTCAAAAATATCAACATTTTAATACAATAAATTCTTTCCAGGTAACAAAATCACTTACCCAGTACGTACATTACATTATTATTATCTAAAACTAAAATACTATACATGTCATTGACGATGATACTGTTATCTTCTTACACATTGCTTATCTAAACGAATTCCCAAGATAATTCATACATCTTGATCTTGGGGCTACCTAACAAATTCTACAGACAATTCATTTATTTAAAAGGTGTCGAGTATAAAGTATAAGTATTTACTAAAGATAAGAATATTATCATAAGATTATTCATTTCTTTTCAAGCCAATCGAGTATTTACAAATGTAAATACTACCTCTTGAGGTAGGACACTTTAAAAAAAAGTATTTCTTTAAATGTCAAGCAAGCCGCTGTTGTTGGAGCCATCAGTTTCACTATCACTATCGTCACTATCATAACTGCTCATGTTGGTTTTCACTGGAATTTTATTGAGTCTAATTTTGCCTCTCAAACCAATTGTTCCAGTCTTTGGTAAAGAACGACCATCCTCGTTAGATTTATTCCCTTGATTTTTGCTAACACCGCCCCTCCAACCTTCGAATTTTGTCACCTTCGTATTTGTGACACTGGTTACGTCCGTAACGTTCATATTTACTGCGCCAGATTTCATCAATTTCCCCGTGATGATCCCAGTGATGTCTCCTCAGCTCTCTTTCCGAAATAAATGTCTTTTGGCAAACTGGACACTTGAGCATGGCGGCCGAATCATCTTGGGATACGCCTTCTGAATTACAACACTTCTGTTGTTTTGCTGATTTGTCTTTGTCCTCTTCATCCTTCAGGTAAACAATTTTCGGTTCTGACTGCTCGTTGCTCTTCTGATTGTCTTCATGCTGATCTTTACAAGTACTCTTGGCTGCAACTTTACTTTTCTTGCTTTTGCGACCTGGCCTTCCTTTGGTTGTTTTCTTTGGCGGCTTCTTCACTGTTTTATTTTGAGGTTTGATAGGAGATTCCACCATGACCACCTGTTCGTCGTCCTCCTCCTCCGCCCAAGCTTCATCCTCTGAGTTGGAGTTTTCCCAAGTCGGATTCCATTCACCTGATACCTTAGTTTTAGAAGTGGCAGTAACGGTAGAGCTAGCAGAACCCGATTCTAAATTAGCCCAACCTTCTTCTCCCAGGTGAACTCTAGCAATATGATTTGTAATGGACTTGAAAAATTCACCTTCTCTGTGACAGGTTTGGTAGCTACACTTTTTATTGAATCCACAACGAAGAACCTTATCGTCTTCATTAAAAAGTATGGGAACATCTCCAAAAGTCATCTTGTCTAGCCCATTGATGTAGTTCAATCTGTGCTTTACTTTCCACTTTGGATCCGCTTTGGGCATTTCCTTGTCCAAGAACCACTGTTTCCCAACTAAACCTCGAATTATTCTTTCTTTCCACTTGGACACGGGATGTTCGTCGAAGGTTACCCCGTTCCCGTCACTATCATTATCAAAGTCTTCTTCGGTTAATTCAATTTCGCTCTCTTGTTGGCTGCTGCTGCTGCTGCTGGTGGTGTCACCAAAATAGATAACTTTTGTAGTAACGGTTTTTGTCTTTTGCCCATTGTCGATAGAGTCACCAGCTTCCGGAATATCCACTGCATGAGCAGGATGCAGCAGCAGTAATGGTGGACTTTTTCTGCTCGTTATTAGTAAGTTCGACTGGAGACAGTACCAGTTTAGGGAGCATTTTTAATTTTGGATCTGCTGTTTTTGCCTCTTTTTCCTGCTTGGCCTCCTCATCTTTCTTGTTGCATTTATCCAAACTGTCTGCTGCAACCGGAATAAATAAATCATCGTCCGAGGAAGATGATATTGATACCCGTCGTGATGACCGCAGATTCCTCGTGTTTCTCCTCTTTTTATTTGGATGCTGTTCTGTGAGAACTTTATTCTTTGTCCTCTTTAATAGTTGCCGTGTTGGATTTGTTTCCGAGTGCCTTTGAGCATGGTTAGGTTCTGTACATTGGAAAACATTTATTTTGCTAATTAGGCAAACTTCAAACAACCTTTTCTGCTAAATTAATGTTTTCTAGTTCATTCTCAATGACCCATACCAGCAAGCATCAGTTTCTGTTGTTTTTGGGAATGCCCAGGCTCTGTGCATTTCCTCTTGAACATTTTGCGGTTAAATGAACGACATTCATCACTTTCCTTTTTGTCATCATCTACAAAAAAAATATGTAAAAAAAATCTTGACTTAAACCCGAACTTTAAGTAGCTGCAAATATGGAATGAAACGTTAAATGGGCATATATGGCCAACACATCTTTCAATATACCTATCGATATGATACTGTCGGAATCTTCTTCTGCAAAACCATCAACCTGCTCCTGCGGCTCCGGTTCCCATAACTTGTCCTTCTTAGTTCCATTACTTCCAGCAGACTTTGAGATATCATCGCTTTTTCGCTTTCTCCCTGTCAAGCCTAGAATACCCGGAATAATAGGAATCGCATCATTCGAATTATTTTTATCAACCTTTGAGATCTCTTCACTCTTCTTTTGTCTTCCTTTCAATCCGGGAATAACAGGGATGGAAATAGCAACTGCAGCAACGGAACCTACAAATTCAATTTTAAAATTGCCACGATTTATATAATATTACTAGAGTGGAAAGTCGAATATTATTATGATGATAAATTGTTCAGCAGCTAGATCCAAGTTAACTTACTTTTATCAGCTATTGCCAGTGACGGAGAAACCGCCGGAAGAACAGCTGCAATCTGGTGAACTTTTGCCTTTGCGATGATAGATTTATCTTGTCCCTGCGTACCATCATCATCATCATTCCTCTGCTTCTGTACCCCTTCTGGACTAATTTGAACGCTGTTATCGGCGGTGTTAAGCAGCTCC
>JAITYZ010003247.1:0-10393 GCA_027744595.1 Paronellides praefectus | reverse complement strand
AGCCACTTGACGCCCTTTTTCTCATTAACTAAATGCACCGTTTTGTGTTTTCAGATGGAAAAACAAACACTACGTAACACACATAAAAAATGCATTGACACTTTGTCGCAATGATGATGATGCTAAATAAATATCTATGCACACACACGCTTGGCTTTATCTTCTTTTCTTTTAAAAAAAAACTAATCTTTGCTGCTCAATCTGCTTATCTTTCTGCTTCAATTTCCTTATCTTTCTGCTTGAATTTTGCTTAACTCTTTTGCTTATTAGACATAAACTAACACTCTGAACACTTCACATTACTCGGTCCTCCTATAGGCATTTGATCGCCATGCAGTAGTACGTTGTGTTTTACTTTAAATAATAATGCCGGTGGTTCCAGATGAACTATGCACAAACTTTAATTAATGTGATGATGATGTCGGCCGTTTTACCATGTTAACTGCTTAATCCAGAAGCTCCCTGTCCGTTAGCCTGAAGTGACCCGTCAGTGGAATGTCAAGCGTGCAAATTTATGCGCAAGCGTAAAAATTAAATCAGCAAACAAAAAATATTAAATAAAACTATATACAAGCTGTTAGGTGGTTTATTGGGCCAGCCAGGACAAGAAAAGTTTACTTGCTTTATTCTACGAAGCTGGAAAAGGAATGCCTACACATCTCATCATCCATCATAAAAAATATCATTTGTGACTGTATTATCATTGTACGGTACCTGCCCATACTATGGTGCAGGTATCTTGAATATTCCAAATTATAATATGATGAGTAGGTAGGTATGTATATTGATGGAGAGGTTGCCGGTTCCTACAAAGTTCATTTATAATTCGAGTTATTTAAACAGCTCATTTCAGAGCAACCAGACAGACTTTTTGTAATGACGTGTGATGTGGACAAATAGGGCCGCCACCTTGACAGAAAACTAAAATAAATGTGACTGTATTGCTTTCACTTAAAATTCAAAGGATAATAAAAAATTTATTACAGGGTTAGCATACAAGTTTTGCATGGCTTGTTATGTACTCCAAGTGAGATAATTTTTTTAGTAAGGTACCCATACAACAAGCTATATTGTAATATATATCTTGCATATTTCTGTGTGTATCATAATATCACGAGGGAGCAAGTCTCTTGAAAATATATAGAGCCACTTACCTTCTACTTAGTAGATACTCAAGTCAAGTTAAGTCAGCAGCCACTTGTCTTTTCCAACGGGGCCTTGTGTCTGTGTGTGCTCTGTAGAAAGGAAATAATATATTATTGTTGCTCGTCTACTCACTATCCTCATTCAAGGACCTGCTGCTGTAGAATAAAATGTGAAAGCAAAAGCAACACAAAAGATAGGGACACAAACACACACACACATCCTCTTTACTCTATACACTGCTGCTGCTGCTACTGTAATGTGTATATATACCTATGTAGGCTGTTGTGTGAAAACCGAGTTGACGTGACCTCGCTAAAACATCATCTGGGTATTAAAGAAAAAAAATGAGTTTGTCGTTTTGTCACCGTTACATTTACTCCATTCCTCTCACTCTCTCCACTCAACTATATCACATTACTCAAAAACTGACTACTCAACTCACTCCACGCTATCCATTCATGGTACCCTTATGAATGCAAAATATATATATATTCCCACACTCCCAACAACAAAAACAGTGAGTAGTGTTTCTCTCGCTTTCTTTTTTAAGCTTTCTCTTCAATTTATCCTATCCCAACTCCATTTTCTCTTGCTGTTTACCATGCAAATTGTTTATACTGTAGCAACTACATTTTTATGCTCCACCAAAAGAGTGTGCATTATTTTTATTATTACCATATTACTTTCTTCCAAGAAAAAGAAATAAAAGGGCTCAGAGAAAACATGAATATCAAATGTAAAGTTAAAAATTCGCTATGTGTAAAATGACACGTTGAGTTTTACGTAAGCAGAGATACAAACGAAAGAGAGAGAAAGGTGAGAATTCTCTGTGATGGGATGTGAACTTTTTATTATGAATATCATATAAAACGCACTATCATGTTTCAAAAATATTATGCCTATGTATATTTCAGTGTAAATTACAACTCATACATTCATTTTTACAACAATCCATTTTTTTGCTCACTTTGTGAATATGAGCATATGTAGATGAGATGAGATGAATGAATTGAATTAGCGTGAGCATTCAACAACAGGAGTAAAAGGATACACAAAACGGAGCAGTAACAACAACAACAAAAAAACAAGCGAGTTTTGTCTGTTTTATTACTGTGATGAAAGGTACTCTGCAATATATGTAGTATACCTATATATTATACAGCGTAAATTCAAAAAAGGTATATAATTTTGTAAACAAAAAATATTACGTATTATTACGCCTTTTTGTTGGAGACATTGTAAATTTTATTGCAGGGTACTTATTCATCATCACAAGGAGTACTACATCACATGACATGATATACATTATTTATGGTGATGCACAAAGAGAGAAAATAGAGAATAAAGTCATAATTTTATGCATCTGACACATTGTCAAGAGTTAAGTGAAGCGTAAGGGGAAAATATCAACATGATTGTCATGATGATTATCATCATAAACTCACACTATGTGTACACACGTTTATGAAAGCCTTTGATATACACACACATGATTTGCTCAATAAAAAAAGAAAAGCAGATGATGATGATGACTATATGTAGTATGTATGATGATGGTAGTAGTAATATGTAGTAAATTATAAATTACTCGTTTTATTCCTCCTCATAAGCCTATTTATATGGGTTTCATTGTAGCATTGTGTGTGCTACACAATTGCCATATTTTTTTGTGTCTCTGTAGTAGTGTAATAATAATGTATGAATAGAATCATTTACCAATAAAAGTAATGGGGCAATAAATTGTAAATGAGCTATTTCAAAAAGTCATACATTCTACATCCGTTCCCTCTTTCCCTTCTCTCTCTCCATATGAGTACATATATTATGCGTTTTTCTTCCATTCTCTTTTCAAAGTACACATATTATTATACATATTTATAGGTTTATAATAACATAGGCGGTGAGTATATATGTATATATGTCGTGTAGGCGTATGTAAGTAAGCACACATGAGTATATGGATATAGTCAAATCCTAAATGATTTCAAGTAGAAAAGTTCCACCAGCTTATCTCGAGGTTTTTGGTGAATTGTGTATTTTTGCTCACTTGCAAAAGGATGACTTGTGCAAGAGAAAAAGGAAAGGACACGAGGAGAGAGGGAGAGAGAGAGAAAGCTGCTAGAGTCAAGTGAAGAAAAGAATTTGTTGAGAGGAATAAAGCGTGTAATAATAATGGATAGAAGAAGAATATATGAGGCTATGAATATAAAAGGAGTAGGGAGAGAGGAGAGAGAGACAGAGGCAGGTAACAAGAAGGCAGGTTAAAAGGCACGAGAAGAATGTGTAGGGAAAAAGGACCCGTCATCATCATCATCCTTCGTAATCATCGTCATAATCAAAACTAAATGTACAATTGTGTTCCCTATATAATAATAATAAATATAATGTAAGCAATAATAAGACAGGGCTTCTTCTTCTTCTTCTTCTTCCTCCTCTATTTTTAAAACTTGTATGAGAGCTGGTAGTATCTCTACACTTTTGACTTGCTTGCTTTTAAGGTAAAAAAGTACAAATTTATATGTAAGGTGATAAATCTTAGAAAATGTGGGGTTAAATGCCACACAGATGGCCAAGCCGCCATCACTACTATAATATGTATAGTTGTTTAACTGCTCTCTCTCTCTCTCACACAAAAGTGATATGCTATGCCGTTGCGTTAGTGCTGAGATGCCACTTTTTTATTATAAGACTACTTTGGTGTGGAGGTGATGATGATGATGATGATGATGATGATGGCGATGAGGATGATGATCATTTTGGTATCCTGGCTTGGCTCTTCCTCCTCTTCTTCTCGTCTCGCTTCCTTGCCCCTACACTGCTTATATAATATATGGCTGTGTGTCTAAAGGCTATAAGGCAGCAGAGCACATACCACCCAGAGAATTTTCACATTTGATTTACTGCACTTTGTCTTATTATCTACACATTTCTGTTGGCTAAAACTTCAGCAACGAATTTCCCTCTGCAATAAATCATTTCTCTTGAGATGAAGAGTAGCAGACGTACGTTCACACACACAGGCAAAAAAGGGCAAACGCAGCTCAGAGAGAAAAGGAGGAAGCAGCAACACCGTCATATGTACACATTTACTTCCTACCAACGCCACAAGCTTTTTCTATGCTTCTCTCCAATAAAACGACTGAGAATATAGGAGCAAAAACCTCTAAAAAAAGGAGAAAAGAATCCACAAAGAATCTTTTTTTATAACTTCATGCCTTGTTATTATATTATATATTGTTGCTTTCATGGAGGTTGGTATAGTATGTGGTAGGTGAAAAGGTGGAAGAGAGTCTAGACCCAAAAACTACACATTTTTTTATTATTTGGTTGAGTTTCTTTACAAAATATATATAATAATAATAATAATTTGTATGATCATGATCGTTTAAGCACACACCAAGTTCACAAAAAGGAATGGAATAAAAATGAGACAGTAAGAGCAAGAATGGGAATACTGTGCACAAGCTTTTTCTCTCTTTTACAAAAATATTCATTCAAAAAGAAAAGAATATTTTATATCATGTATTCACTTTTTCATTTCTTTCATCTGGTCTGTGGTGAAAGCAGCTACTAAACAAGCTACACTACTAATAATAATCCTAATAGCTCCGTGATACTCTAGAAAGGTACAAGAGGAATGAGTAGAGAAAAAGCAGAGAGAGGAAAAAACCAAAAATATGTAAGAATACATATTTGGTAAGATCCACGCACACGTACCATATATACCCTTTTCGTTTTGCTACAGTAAAAAGTCCCCTTCTTCGCGCTTTTTATTTTTCCTCACTCAGCACAAGAGTTTTTGTGGTTTGCAGAGTTGGAAGTTGGCTACCTGGCAAAAATCATTGTGGAAAACATTATTATATTACAATATACACTATTATTATTACTACTACATTTTATTTTGGAACTGTGTTCCGCCAAAAAAAGAGAAGCAGAGAGAATTATCATCATCAACTAAATATGTGGTGCTCTCCAATGTACACTGCATAAAATAATATGTAGGCAGAGAAGCACACACACACACACTCATTCACACATTCCAACTATTCTGAGCACGGACCAATAAACTTAAGCTTTTAAGCACATGGTATACAGACACACAGATATTATTATTATTATGCCAGTTTTCATATAAGTGTCCAATGTGTGATGTATATATAGCTATTAAGCATTCGCAAACGTATGCTATTTTCCCTGAAATCATTATAAGCACAAAAAATATATAACATAACATTGCCGCTGTCCAAACTTGACTATGACGATGATGATAATAATAATGATGATGGTGGTGGTGCCAACGTGTGTAAGTGGATAAATGTTGGTTTGTAGGATAGGTATACAGTATTCGTGTCTTGTGTCTGTTTTATTTTATTTCTTTCCAATATCAACACTTTTACTTTCGCCCCTTCATTTTTCCTCGCCCCTTCCTCCTCAACTTTTTTTTATTTGATTCGCTTTTTTTCTCTCCAAGGGTCGATGCACTAACCTTTATCATTCCAGTCTTATCACCACTTTCACAACATGGTCATTTCGCGATTGCTATTTTAATCAGTGTAGTAGTGGCAGTGGTGGTGGTGATGATGTTGGATCGGATTGGTTGGGTGGGTTATGGTTAAGCCTACTTTTTTGCCAAGTCGTTTTTTCAAACAAACTAATGATAATGATCATCAAGATGATTACCATGATTATAGTTGGCCTGTCTCTGTCTGAGATTGATACACGCAAATTGTGTGAAAAGTTGTTTTTTACACAAAAAACACATCATTATTATGAGGGTACAAATGAATGAAACCACGTAGATGATTACTAGCTATTCAGTAGGATGACGCCAGCAAATATAGATACTAAAATTAAGTTTGGACAAATTGGTGGAAAGAAATGAAAGAAAATTAGATAGAAAACAAGCTCTGCACTCTGCCTGCAGTTTCATATTGACTTAAAAACTAAATAAAAACAAATGTATTCGATGAACAATGTTGATTCAAGTATAAATTTACAAGAAGAATAAATTATCCTATGATCTAAGTAGGTTTTATGGTCTAAGTCCTCAGATCAGACAGAAAGTAAATTAATGGCTCGGTTTTATACGGAATATTATGGAATATAAAATATAAATAACTTAATTGTTATGGGCTCATGATGTTGATGACATTTTGCGCTGTCGCTGTCAGCGCCACCACACAATTGAAATCCCTTTAGTCACCACCACCACCATTGCCATCATCATCATTTGCTGTTTTTTTATATATTCCAATGTTTTCTTTTCTTCCTATTTCTGTCTGTTGAGGAATAATTTAGTAGTGATGATGAGAAACACTGCATAACACCAGCAGCAACAAAGGCACGCTTGGAATATGATTATCCACTTATTTTCTGTCTCATCCTACGCCATTACTTGAAATACCACACCATCAACTTTTGAGAGAAAAGATAACTTTTTTTTTGGAATAGTAAAAAGTGAAATAATTTATTACGCGGGTAGTACTGGTAATGTGGGTGGTACACTCAAACGTTCTTTATACTCACTGCTGAAGCAGTATGGCTTGACGATAGTCAGGAAAAAAAGTTGCTTTGATGATAATCTTTATGGCGAGTGTTGAGGAATAATTTAGTAGTGATGATGAGAAACACTGCATAACACCAGCAGCAACAAAGGCAAGCCTGGAATATGATTATCCACAATGTTCACAATTTTCTGTCCCATCCTACGCCATTACTTGAAATACCACACCATCAACTTTTGTGAGAAAAGATAACTTTTTTTGGAATAGTAAAAAGTGAAATAATTTATTACGCGGGTAGTACTGGTGATGTGGGTGGTACACTCAAACGTTCTTTATACTCACTGCTGAAGCAGTATGGCTTGACGATAGTCAGGAAAAAAAGTTGCTTTGATGATAATCTTTATGGCGAGAGATGATGAAAAAGATGATATGTACCTATGTTTGTGTTTATATTTTTGAGCATACCGACATTTTGTATAATATTTATACATACATGCATAATACATAAGGACGCATTTAAGCATAATTAAAAGTGTTTAAAAAGTATACAAAACTCATGACTGAGTGAGGAGTGAGATGGTTTAAGTTACGTAAATACTTTGGCTAAATATGTTATTAAGTGGGAAAAAGTTTCTCAAGTATAATTATAATCACTCAGGATATTAGTAAACAAAAACAACAAAAATAATAATTTCAAGTTTAAATTCTTCTCGCGTGTAATTGAATATGAGCGAGAGAGAATAAAAGAGTGGGTATCTTTATGAGGAAAAACTGTCCATGTTTGTATTGTATAAATACTTATTGTTGTTGTGGTGGTGGTAGTGTGTGCGTGAGGCTAATCTTTTAAGTATGGAAAAGATTTTGTTTTGTAACCAACTACAATACATTCATGAAATGTGTATACCATATTTTTGTTTACATTTAGTATAAAACGGCCAAACTCTTTCCCAAGAGAAATTATAGCTTTTCCCTCGTATAAGTAGCTATTTGAGTGCTTCAGGAGAAGTAAAAATGCATAAATTTTCAAACTACCTAAATTAAAATAGCGTGGCATAAGAAAAACTACACGAAACAATATACTTAATACTATAAATACTACTCAGGAAACGAAAAAAAAACAAATATTTTTCTTCTTAAAAAATACCATTCTTAATCATGAAAATAATTTTATTTTACAGGTGTTCCGAGTCCGATGGTCCAGTGGTACCTGAATGATGAGCTGGTGGACTCATCCTACCACGTGAAAGAGAAAGAAGTGATCAACCACATTTCTGTGTCAAATATTCAAAGAAGTCAGCATCGAGCCAGCTTATCTTGTCGAGCATCCAATACACTTCTTGTTCATCCTGTTACAAAGACTGTTTACTTCGAACTCAATTGTAAGTTCACATCTCTTTCATATGATGATGCTAAGCATAAATATATAATTTAATTACAAATTAATTTACATTTCAAATTTATGTACAATACAGCAAAAAAAGTATAAGTACATTTTTTCCTCAAGCTTTTTTGCTATGCATAAAAGAATAAATTGAGTTACGTTTTGAAGAACAATAACTCACCCAAAAGACGTACTAAAAATTTGCTACAACTACTCCCTCGAGCAATATAAAATATGACGTCTACCATCAAAAAAGAAAGAAAGCAAAAAATGTAATCCCAGTGGAAATGTGCCTTCGAAAGGATTTTCATATGAGATTCTTTACTTTTTTACTGCTGTTATGCTAACATTTTTTACTGTACAATTATTAAAATATATTGAGCCTTTTAGTTTTATATACAAATCAACTTATGTCGTTGACCTGTCTACGTCATTCTGTCATGTTAAATACGTGGCAGTATCCTTGAAATAAAATTATTCTTATTCTAAATTCCAGTGCGTCCTTTATCGGTGTCAATCCCAATTAAGCACCGTAACCCCCAATTGACTGCAGAAACTCAGTATGAAATTAAATGTGAGTCTTGGGGCTCACATCCTCCTCCTGTGATGACGTGGTGGTTGGACGGTCGAGAAGAGAAAGGAGCTGCAATTGAAGTAAGAAATCCTTTAAACATTTTAAGAAGTAAACTTATTATATTGTACAATCTCTCGTAACTCATATTTTATATATTTCAATGTTGACATGTCCATTATTAAAAAATGAAGGTCGTACATATTTCATATTTCCTTTGAAATTGGAAAAAATAAGCATATTTACAAAACAAAATTGCTGACATTGAAACAATATCGATTTAAAAAACTGCAACCAGCAAACCATACCACATAACTACCTCAAAGAAAACTGATTAAACTCAAGACATTGCTTGTATTTTCGCTGGGAAATATTATTTTAAAAAAAGTAAGTAGGAATAAACATCTCGCATCCAGTTCAAAGCAGCATACAAGTTTTTGTCAACTTTTTTTTGTCAACTTTTATTTCTGAGAATGACCTTGGGAGTCGTGACAAAGGAAATCCAAAGTGTATAGTCGACCAAAGGAAATCAAAGTAGGGTTTAAATACAAATATTTGTGCTCACTTAAAAAAAGTAGAAACCAGGGCAAAGTTGTTTGAAACGACCAATAATATCAAAACAAAGTACGTTCTTGTTAAGTACTTTAGACTATTGCCATATTGTACAAAAACTAAACAAGCACAACATACTTTTTTTGTAGTAACGTATTTTCCACTTTGTTTTTCCACAATTTTTTTCCAATTTTTTTTCTCTCTCCTTCCTTCTTCTTCTTCTTTTTTTACGTGTTCAAGTAATCTCATGGCACTAGTTTTCAAAGCACTCTTTTGAATGAAAAATGGAAAAAGTGAAAGTATGTCTGCAAATTCGTATCTACTTTTTTCTGGAATCTTTTGTTGTACACTCATTTTTGCTCCCAAAAGGAATAGAGTACGTACATGATACAGTAAGGCAAGCCATGAGAATATATATATTTTTTATTGTTTAATGCCTCTTTCAACTTGTTTCATTTCAGCTGTTCTCTCTCTCTGCCTATTCTACTTTGTTCTCCTCTTATTAATATAGTATCATGTGCTGGTAAACTCTTGTAGAGCAAAAAAAGAAGGGCTTTTTTTACTATTATTACATTTAGCCATGTACCATTTGGTGAGTAAGTACATAAAACTAGATACACACGTACAACTTCTGCTGCGTAACCGACTTCCTGCTTTGAGTCTGGGAGTTGAACAAAGGTACATAACTACATACATTCATTCATAGCTTTATTGGAACTTTTTTTCTCCTTACAAATTTTCGAGTACCATTTTTTGCTGGTACTTTACCAACAATACCTACCTACAAACAAGTCTCCATTTATTTTCACTATCAAGCTGTCAGTAATACACAGGATTTTGCATTGCATCCTCATTGAACAACAACACTAGGAACAACGGCTCACAAAATAAAATAAAATGCACTGCATTTACTTTTCTTGTTGTATGGTTGGTTATTGTATTTTTTATATACTTACCCACTTCAACCATCACATTTTGTGATGTTGTTCCTCTTTGGCACACAACAAGAATGTGCCACAAGAATGCTAGTTGAATGGGTGCCGTTACACCAAACAGAGAAGAAGAAAAAAAAAGAATATGTAGAGGAATGAGTAGTAGTATAGCAAGTAGTAGCGGTGGTTGTAGTAGGAGTTTAGTGGATAAGGACTTTTCTCTGTCTTTGAATGATACGATGCCAGTTGTGCAATTCTTGCTTGATTGCAATTTCCCTTTCAGCTGTCTCTCTCTTTTCTTTCCTTT
>JAITYZ010003246.1:0-10435 GCA_027744595.1 Paronellides praefectus | reverse complement strand
GATATTGTTATCATCCTCCCCTCTACAACAACAACAACAGTAACAACAGCAGCAGCAACTTTTATTATTATTATGGGCAAGATACATAAAGAGAATGCTCAAGTGACTAGTGATCTCGTAAACCATCCACACAAAATGGTAAGCACATTAACAAAACCAGGAGTAGTATTTGTTGTTGTAGTGGAGCCGGGATACGATTTATTCCTTTTTTTTACCACCACACTTTTTCATATCCATTTATATTCTTACTACTCCTCTCATTCTCCATCCATTTCTTTACTATCATTTTTCACTCAAAAAAATACAACGCATTTTTATTACCTTTTTTAAAACTAAATTGCAATGCAAAACATAGGTAGATATATAAATTGTATTTAAAACATCCATAATATTTTTATATTTATCCCCTTTTAATTCCAAACTGAATTAAAAATATACACAGAGTATGCAAAAAAAGTACAAGTATAAATATATTAAGTAGTCAACAGTTGCTCTTTTCTCTCTTTGAAAGTTAAGACCCAGCAGGGTCTTTCTATATCCAGATGAGATGTCAACTGATATGAAGGTGTATAGTTGATAGTAGTAAAAGGAAATTCACTCGCTTCAAACCAACAACAACTGCCATGCCAAAAAAAAATACAATGTTTTTTTACCCTGGCTGGATGATGAAATGGTGATTGACCTTGTGTGTGTGTGTTTGTGTTGCGTTGATTGTCTCAAAGTATTACCTTAATTATTTATGCCATGTTGATGTGGTGAGTGCTCTTAATGTAATCTATACTTTGGCTGCATATATTTATATGCTCCTGTGTAACCACATATTATTCTTTATTTTTGGTGAACGGAAGAGGATATACATCATGCTGACTTGTGCTGATATAAATATTCACAGGAGCAACAGCGGCAGTCTTGTTGCTAAAGTTGGTGGAAGGTACCGACCGATAACAAAATTCTCTTATTTTTTTAGCCTTTCAGTTGTCCATCTTACATTAATATTTTTTCTGCCTCCTTCTACAAAAGAGAGAAAAGTAGTGCTTGTTTCATTTTGTTCTTTTAGCTGGCAAAAGTAAAAAAAGTGGCTGGGCTCTCTCTCTCTGGGTTTTGGATTTGTTGAGCTGATTGTGTGTGTTTGGTTGCGCGTGTTGATCATGTGGAAATTAATCAAGGTGACTTAATGAAAACCTTGAGTCGTCAGATTATATTGGCTTATGTGTAAATGTATAATTGCCTGGTTGAAAAACGTTGAAACGTGTGTGCTCTTGTGTTGCAGCTCACTCCTCACTAAAAAAAACTCATGTTTTTGGTGGCGGTGGTGGTGTGTGCTGTGAACGGGAATTTTGTTGAAAACATACTCACCAGAGAGCGAGCAGCACTCACTCCTCTACATTTACCACCACCACACTCTCTGTCTTTTCCTATAATTTATAATAATAGGTGAGCAGGTAGTACCTACCTACGTGCTTTTCTACTCATATCACCAATACACATAAAATGTTTCAACATTTCACAACTTGTTCCCTCAACACAACAGCCTTTTCTCTCTCTCTCTCTCTCTCTCTGGCCATAGCCATTTATTATCTAAATGCGGTTGTTGCTGTTGTTGTTACGAGAAACAAGTAAAGTAGTTCACAGTCGGGCGTCTGCCAAGAGTGATGTATCCGGTGTCAATTTTAATGAGTTGCTCTTTGCTCTTTTTGATCACTTAATCAGTTAATGCACATTCTACTCTACACTCCTTGTCCACAATCTACTACACCACCAATTAAACACAATACTTAAATCTATCAAACATGCTATAATTGTCATTATTATTCCTTCTTCCTTTTTTTAATCCCTTTAAAACTCTTTGCAAAATAAATGGAAGAGTATGGCAACATGACTTGGACAAATATCCCTGTCCTCGTCTAAAATCCACTAATAATTCCTCATCTCAACCAAATTGCAAAAAAAAAATGTTTTTCAAGTGTTTATTGCAAGGAAAAAAAATGACATAAAATAAATGGCAAGTGAAACGGAAAAATAATTCGGGGATTATTATGAGGATGGTTGTATGATTGCACGAAACAAGCCTTTTTACTACAACTCTTGTTGTGCTGCTGGTGCTGGTGTTTTGGTATGTTTTGTTTGGGATGATAATCAAATTGTATAATATTTTCATTGTGTTGGGGTGAAATGGTCTTTTTCATGAAAGGGATGTATCCATTTACAGGGTTCATTATTAGATTGTCCTATTCCGTTGACTGAGTCTCTGCTTGATGGCCGTGACTGGCCAAATGGAACGGGAAAAGAAAATGAAAGTTTTCGGAAGGGTATTTCATGAATCCCTAAAAAGCTCTCTCTCTCTCTCTCCCTGTCTCTTTTCTTCATCTCCCTGCAAATGTATTAAGCTCGACAGAAAGACAGGGAAAATATCATGCTGCCTCCGCCACTTTTGCTCTCGGAAAAACAGCCTCATGGTTTTTCTTTCCTTCCGTCGCTCTCTCTCCTCTTTCATGTGGGATAGGAAAATGCAGTATAAAACGGATTTCCTTCTAGCTCGCTACACAATTTTTATGTGTGCTTCTCTATAACTCCCTATTATGCAATGCTACATGCTGGATTGTATCACATTCACATTCTCACTAGTTTCGGATGAGAGGATCCCCTGCTCGTTTCTAATCAATTTGTTGCGAGTGGAGGAGCCATTTGTCTGAATTAGTGGACAACAAAAAGGACAAGAAAAAAAATAAGGGAAAAAGGGGAAAATGTATTGCACCGTAAAAAAAGCATGAGTCAGGCACAAGTAATGCATTTATAAATGGGTATAAGATGGATATATGCAATATTATATACAGGGTAGACTACCATACACTCACTTATTCCTCTTGTTAATCAACAGCCGCTTAAGATCTGCTTCAAAAATAAAAATGTATAACGATAATAATGATAACAACAACAAAAACAAGAAGAAGCATATAACCAGCATATAATGTGTGTATGCGATGATAAGTGCATTGCTGTACTCTCTGTCTCTCGCTCTTCAGGAAACCCAAATAGATAGATACTTTTTTTAAATTGTTTTTTACCCGGTTTAGATGCACTAAGGATATCGCAATATTTTTTTCTTACTCTCTGGTGCAAAATTTATCTCAATCTTTGGTGTCTTGTCACGTTTTTATAGAAAAAAAATATGAAATAGAAAAATGTATGTTGTTCCCATTAGCTGTAAAAACACTTGGCCAGCACCACTTCACTTTTTGTATGTCATGCAGTTGTAAACAAATGTTACATTTATTATTTTATAAACCTTTTGGTATACAATTTTTGTCATTTAGGAAAACACTCAACTCATTCCTTTTTACCAACATTCAAATTGAAGTTTAAAAATTGATATTTTTTCGTCTCTATTCATTTTTTTCATTTTGAAGGGAAAAAATTACTTACATACTTGAGTTACGTAAAAAATGAATAATTACTTTTTGTAACAAGTTTATTATTGTTATTATCCTTCTTTTTCTCGTATACATTGTTTGTTAAATATGATGACTTGATTTTTTATGTGGCAGATGATGGGATGATGATGACGACGACATTTACTAGATTTGTTATTGTTATGCATTTATGTTATTACCACTTTGTACATAAATTTTAATGGCTAGGAAAAACATAAAAAAGTTTGAGGATAATTGTTTGTTAGCTTATGCACATATACCTACGTGTCTACAAAATTATTCCAACTACGTCGTCCCTTTTTTCATTTTCATTTTCCAAGGCAACTTCCACGTGCTAATCTTTTTTTCATCTGTCTTTTTATCTTGGTATATTTCGACAATGAAATTTAATCTAGTAACATATTCATTGATGATCATGTTGTTGTTGTTGATCATTGCCTGTTCCACTGATTAATTTCACCACCCACGCACTTGGCTTTAACAAGTAAACAAGATTTGATTGGATGGCGATGATAATTATGTTGGGATGCACACGCCAACAGACTCGTGCTGAGCTTTGTTTACTTCCATCACATCCATGTTATTACCCTTGTATTTATCCCTTCTAATTTCTCAACTCTAATTTCGTACAAAAAATATATGTTAAAATTTGTATGAGGATTTATGCTGAGCCTTTATTCCCCTTTTTTGCCGGATTTGAAAGAGTGCGGTATATGTAGTCTCTAGTTTTGATGCATGTTTTACTTTCTTAAAATCATTTTATTTTGCACATGATAAAAAATTGATTGAATTTTGATTAAACTTTTTTTTATTACTTTTTACTGCTTTTTTGCTTGCGCGCAATTATCTTAAAATTTTGGCAATTATTCTTTGGATAAAATTGAGAATAAGTTAAAAACAAGGTTTGTTTCATTCCTTCTCAAATTGTAACACATGTTTATAATTTATTATTGTTATTAATAGCAAGTATAAATATTATGAATGTAGCATTGTCTATTTAATACAGAGAGAGAATGAGAGTAGCGAAACACTAGAAGCTATGTATATCCTTGTCACAATCATAATAATAGTCCACTAAACACTTTTTTCCACGATTTCTACAAGAAATGCTATTACAACTACACAGCAATCATGATTATTATTAGTCAATTGTGGCATTGCACACACTTTTTATTCTTATTATTATTATTCCCTTACTTTTCAATTGAAATGGATGATTGAACTAAAGTGCTATATGTATATATTATTTTATGTATAGAGGCGGTTACTATATAAATTGATGCTGATTATTTCTAAGACAAATGTAATTGAATTGTAGTATAATAATCAGAGATTGAATGCTAGGATTCTTCTTAAAGTTTTTCGAGTGACCTGGTATTGGTCAATCAGCTCTCGAGTGAGACGCCAAGCCTGTTTCGCAGCGTTCTCCAGCGCGCTGGGTGACTTGCCTTTGAACAGATCCAAGTTGGGTAGAAAATAGTGAGGACATCGTCGACACTGGAGGCAGGAGATGAGCTGGAGAAGGATCCCGTTGATCCTGTCTCCGAGACAAGGCTCATCCCACTCGGCCTCGCGAGGGTGTTTCTCGCACTCGTAAAGCAGCAGAGTTTTCATGTGATAACATGTCACTGGATTCCCTTTAGTATCAATATAATGGGGAGTAAATATTTAAAACACTGGAGACAATGTAATTTGATAAAAATAAAGAGAGATTGGCACACTACTGCATCTACAAACTGCTGCTATTATACAGCACTACTAACCAGGCAAATCCAAATGGCGATCGCGCAATGTCTTCAAAAGACTGAGACACTTTTTGCGACATCCGCCTTGAAGCAGTCGGCCTTCCGCTTCGAGGAAGGACAGCACCCACGCATCCCCTTCCATGGCTGATTGTTTTCCCTGTGTACAGACATTTGTAATGGAAGACTTTAGTTAAAGGGGGACTTTCACTGGAAGCACTTGGCTTTTTCGTAATTGGGAAAATAAATAATGTGTAAAATATGGGTATGATTATATTACATCCTCGTCGTTTTGGCTAGTTTTTTTTGAGCTCCAAAATTTATTTCTCAACTTCCTTTCAAAATTTAATTGTTGTCAAAAATTACTTGAAATTTCCTTTCCACGATTTTTTCCCTTTTTCAAGTAATTTTCAAAAGCATTACATTTGCATCAAAGTGAAGTCATAAAGCAGGATGATGATGAGCACTAGTCCTTTTTTGGGGTATTCCAGGATTTTTCACACAAAAATATTCGCACAAAAATGATGGTGTTATAATTTCAATATCCAATTATTTGACGCGATACGTTTGATTATATCAAAAACAATTGTTTTGCTTCAAACAAGAAAAAACCAGATAATTGGTTGCACTGTATAAACGGGTGAGGTAATAATAATAATAATAATAATAAGAGCACTTTGGAGATAGTGTAAAATACAATCTCTCCGCTTGTCACTTGTCACAATTCTCCAAGTGGGCTATAATTTGAGAGGTGAAAGGCTAGAGCCCGACAAATTAGTCTGATAAGATGAGCAAAGGAGCATAAAAAATAATTTGATGTGATTGCGGTTAGCAGACTGCTAATATAATGATCCGAGTGTGGAGGAGAAGGGTTTTTGTGCGTAGAGCATTTCAGTTTCTTGTTGAATAATAAAGAGTAAAACAAAGTGTTCTCCTGGTTTTATAAAATAATGAGGAATAATAGCAAGGGAATGTTGTGCTGCTCCCTCATTTTCATTGTGTAACTGATAACCTAATCCCGTGCATGCCTCTATTCTCCAACCGACTTCTCTACACTCTACGCTGATAAGAAAAATGACAGGTATTCCCTCTTTTGTATATCTGCTTAATACACTCTTTGTACATGACCACCACCACAAAACCCACACTCGCTGCTTGCAAAGGTGAACATTGAATGGGGTTGCTTGTTCTTTTCTACAAAAAAAAAAGAATTCCAAACCAGTCTTGTGTACAAAGCACATGCATAGCTATATACGCTCAAGCAACAAGATCATCATGTTCTCTTGTGAAAATATTTTGTTACATGAACAGCATTACACTTTTTATTTCTCTCTGAGAGAGATCCTCATGCAAGTATTGTGCTTGTGTGGATTGTGGATCTTGTTGTTGGGTTGTTTGAGGGAAGGATCCAGTTTAGCACAAAGGGTTGCAGCTCTGTTCCGAGAGAAACGCTCTTACATTCGTTGTACTTCGGCCGTCCTTCCTCTGTCCTGAGACTTGGCGACGCCTCTTTTCCTTTCCATCCACGCCCATCGCACGCGACCACTATCCACTCACTGACTTGACACTTTTTTCTCTCTCTTCTTCTTCTTCGCTCAAAAAAGCATACTACATGCTGCTTGTGGATTATGTGCATGTCTTGCTACTCAATACACATTATATTCTCTGCATTTCTAAATAATATTCTCCTAGCTTTTCCGCATCTATCATCATCAAACACCACTCATTTCAACTCGCTCTCTCTTCTCCTCTCATTGACAACATCACCTCAATTATTACACTTTTTTTACTTTACTTCAAATATTCTTGTACAGTCGTCAATCAAACAACATTTTTATACTCCGTCAATTTTTTTTAAAATTATAATTTACACATCTTTTTACACATTTATTAATTCAAAATCAAAGCCATGTGTTTTTTATTTGCTTGCAAAAAAAGGTTTTTAAAAATTAACTGTGAAAGAATTTTATACAATTTATTGTTGTGGTTATTCGCAAATTAAACTTTTTTTTAAAGTGTGACGTAAAGGGTTTTTTTTACTAAAAATTTCCTCCCCGGGGGAGTCAAGTGAAAAACCTTTCGAGTGAGGAATACTTTTTTCAAAGGAAAAAAAACAAAAAGTTGTCTCTCTTTGCTGACCAATTGACGATTATTTATGAGAATATAAAGTACATCAAAGTTATTATTGCCATAATAGTCAAGTTATCATTGTCTCTGTAGCCGTAAAACTGGTTGGCAGGAAATAAGAAGGACTTTGTTCCTTCCACTGACTTGCTTTGTGTTTTGGCAGTGAAATATGTTATGTCTTTTTTCCATATCTTCACGTTATATTTTTTTACTTGTGTTTAAAAAAAAGTCTACATGTTGTTTCAGAGTTTTGAGCTGAAAGTCTTCTTTTTCTTCTTGGCTTGTGTTTCTACGCAATCTCGTCGTCTCTTCATTCAAGTCGTTGTATGAACGTGTATCCATTTCCATTTTCTCCCCCAAAAAAGAATGTATTTTTTTTCTTGAGAAAAAGGAAATGTTTTTCTTGGTTTGTTTATATACGGGGTTGGCTTATTACCGTAATTTGGTATGTTACATTGAATAATGGCTTGGCAGCAACTTTCCCAAGAGACTCTTTTCCTTTCTCGCACCGCACACACACACTCCATATCTCCTCCAACCTTAAATATACCTTCTTTTGGAGGAAGAAAAAACGCAACAAGGGCTGCAGCATTTCCCAATCCAGTTTCTTGTTCGTCTCCTCTAAGGATTCTCTCATGAATTTACTTGATACTTTCCTCTCAGTGTGAACATTCGAGAGATAGAAAAAGCGACAATGAAGCACTTTTCTTGGAGCATCCCAACTTGAAATGGAGGGATTGTTTCCAGGCGGATATTATGCTCACGCTATCTCACATTAATAGCAGCTTATCCCATTCCACTATACATATAAATTATTATGATGCTATATTATAGTATATATACCATCTAATATCATAGTATAGCTTACTTACAATTTTTTACCACATTTTGTTGCTAGCTTTCCAGTGCAAGTGCCAGCATTGCATTGGCCTCAGCTCACAAACTCCAAATTTTTATCCAACACTTTATTTCGTGTTTAAAAAACCCGAGTGTTTATAGATTTCTGTGGAAATGTTAGCAAAAAAAAGTTGTGTTACGCGCAACGCATCTTATTTTTCTGTGTGAGTGCCATGGTTTCAGATTTTTGCTGGTAGGATGGCTGGATTTAAAGGAAAGCAAGAAGCACTTTTATGATGAGATAAAAAAAGGCTGCTCAATTCATATCAAGAGTTTGTTTTTTGGTATGAGAATCAGGCATCTGCTCGACTCTTGTTTTGGTTGGGATGGATATGGATTATGGGTTAAGTGGAGGATGATGCGCGGATTGGAAAGAGTAGACTACAAATCGATATTTCACAATTTTGTGATGATATTTTCCTACTGGTTCAATGTTCATCCAAAGTTTAAAGGGAGCGTAATCATGCTACTTAATGGACTTGTAAAAGTGGAGCGAGTTCATTCATTCATCAGTTTTTGATAATCTGTTGTGCGGAAGGGAACATAATGGATAGGTAATGGATACACATGTTTTCTATTCAACAAAATAGAAATAGAGCAAGATATTACGTATGGATATTATTGATTCATTGTTGCCCACACCACCACACACACACCTTGTCTTGTGATCTACTATTCATTCATCTACCAAAAAAGGAAAACTTTACAAAATGAATGGTAATTTTCCGTATCAATTTTGTAAGCTTTGTATTTGCGGCGGCCGACCATTATTTCTCGTAGTTTCCTTTATACTTTCCAACAATTGGAATGATAAAAAGAGAGAAGATAAGGGGCATATTCACTATCAATATTTAAAAAAAAAGTATTTATATTTTATCCGTTTTACTCTGCCCAACCTCGCCAGTTAGTTAAGGCACTATTTTTTACTTTGCTAAAATTTAAACGAATAAAAAAACCTGAGCTCTTGCAGCTTCGACTTGAACAATTTTGAATAAACTGAAATGAAGTCCTTTCTGATCGCATTGTTGTTGGGTATTATTTTGTAGGGATTCTAAATCTATTCATACTTTATAAAGTGGCTACATTATTATTATGGAATAATGCGTGTATAGCACTTGAAGTGAACAACGCTAAAGTACACGCAAACAATTCATCTTCTTTTCAAAAGTGAATACCGTTTTTTTGTGAAGAGAGAAAAGATTGATTTTTTTGGGGCCGAGTATGATAAAAAACATTATTTCTGACTGAAAATCATTTGCACTTTCTCAGCTTTCTTTTGCCATTGGGTCGTCATGACGGCGTGGCGGTGGCGTCCCTTTTTATGTTTTTTTTTTCTTGACGGGGTTGCAATAGGCTATGCATAATATTTTACATCGAAACAAAAATATGAAGAGACGAGAAAAGTGAAAATATTTGAAGCATGCGAGGGGAATTCCTCTGCTTAAGATATTTTTTTCAATCTCTCAACGAAATGGCGGCGCCATATCATTTTCGAATTCTAATTTTTAATGGTGGATCAGTTTTAGAAAATGATTTACTATTCGCTACACAAACACGCAACTGTACACGGAAATAAAATAAAAATATGCGTCTGTTCAGACTTTCTATGAGTTTTGTTTAAGTGATAATTTTAAAAAGATTGTAAGAGTATTTCCATGTAAGTACGTATATACCTGTGCACATATGAATATATGGATGAATGCACACACATCTATGCACTTTTTTAATTCTTTTAACATTTTGATCGTGATCATTGTTGTTTGTAGTCTTTGAATTGTTGTAATGAAAGGAGAGTAGTTTTCAGAGAGATGTTGAAAGCATGATGGGAGTCCAGTCTTGTCATTAGCTCCAGCCGCTCACCTTATTACTCTCATCGGCAACCTTTGAAAAGCTGGGCTTCAACCTTCACCTCACGATTTCCATACACAAAGCTTCTCAACAGCCTTTTTATTATTCTCATTCTAGATGCATTACATATTCATACTTGACTATTATCAACTATTATGCTATCATCCTCACAACCAAACAATATAAAAAGACATGGCTTACTTTTCTGCGCTTTTTTTTGATATTCCAGGGGAGTCTCTCTTTTATTTCTATAATATGCTCTTGTGTAAGAAAAAAAAGTAGTTTGCCGAAATAATTTTTGATCGAGTGACTAGAATGAAATGGTTAAGCTTGCAGACACAATCTCAATTCATTGAAATAGGTATATAGGTATGCTTGGCAACCAATGGG
>JAITYZ010003245.1:0-20433 GCA_027744595.1 Paronellides praefectus | reverse complement strand
ATAACATGTTTGATGTCAGGATGATTATTTTTAGCAGAACAGGCTTCATTCGGTGATCTTACATTTCTTGTGCAAAATCCAACAAGGGAAGTACTCAAACAAACAATTAAATCGATAGGATAAATACACGTCAACACGTAGCGGATCATAGCTTCTTCGCGGAGGTCTTCTAAAATATGTATAAAAAACTTTGTTAGTTTTTCTGAAAAATATTTTGGCATGATATGTAATTCAACATTCAAATGAATATACCTGGAATTATGATACTTTCAATATCCAAAACGTGATAAAACAAATACTCGTGTTCATAACCCACTGGGTATTCCTTCATGCACTTCAGCGACCATGGAACACAGAGAAGTGCTAATACCTGATAAATAATGCAGACGATAATATTTTTAATAAGACAAGAAAATATTATGTACAAATTAAAGTTATTTAAATTTGCAGGGTAAAGGAGGCGTAATGGACGTGAGTAACATACCGCCACTCGAACAATAACCAGTAGCGAGACAACAATAAAGAGTATGCGATATTTGGGATATTTAGGATCAGTGCGAGGATCTAATTCAGGCCCAACTACGTTTGGTTCTGCGTCTGGATTTTCATAGATATAATCCGAGGATTGTTGGGGGGACGTCAAAGGGGTTGGTACTTCAGTAGTTGTGGTGCTGGCTACAAAATACTCTGGCGGAAGTGCAGGTGCAGCCATTTAAGTAGCCAGCCATTTTAGCATAATACGCGGTAACTTACGATGTTAAAAAAATAATTATTATGCTGACTTTGTTTAATCTTTATTTTCTTGTAAAGCAAAGTTTTTATAACCTTATTTATTTATTTCATCACCTGTGACTGTACACGTTGCTTTGGAACTTTTGGAAGTTTGCATTAATATTTTAATCAAAAATATTATCATCAGAAAGTTCGATATACAGCGTTATCATGTTTTGTGCGTATATAGTTGCCCTTCTTACTTCATTCCTATTCCTTGATAACCACCTCTGGCGTTGCTTCGACGAAAGGAGTGGAGCAGGTAGAAAGGTATTTTTCTTAGCCTGAGGCGATGTGTTTTTTTTTGGGTTCACATGAAGCATTCATTAAAACTATACATAGAGGGCAGAGGGAACTTTTTTAGATTTAGAGTAACAGTTTTCGTCAAAGCACTACTTGTGAGATGATGATGGTAGCAGCACACCTTTAATGTATCGTATTTGTTCATAGAAAGATATCCCCTGCAAGTGATTATATCGTGCAAAAGATATCAATGCAAGGAAATGATCACTTTTAATTCGAACATTTTTCTATAAAATTATAACAAGCATTAGAATTACATAAATGATATCGGCATGTATTTTTTGATTAGTTTACCATTCTAATAAAACAATCCATCTTGTAACAATTCGCTTGTCTTAACTGTCTCCTATCCCAATTCATCATGCTATTTTTTGACAGCATCATAATGGTAGCTGCTACTTGATCATCTTTGTAATCAAACCTTTTTGACGACTACCAAATTATTATGTGAAATGAAAACAAACATTTTGTGAACTTTTGAACGCTGCAGTTCATTTAAATAAATATTTTCTTTTGATTTTATAAACTTTATAATTCCATTTAAAAACTCACTATGAAGTCTTTTCTTTATACAGTTTACATTACTCCAGGAAGTTTAAAATAGTATAATAAGAAAAATATTTATAGGAATGCTTCAAATTATTCAATTTTTTTGGGGTATGTTCATAAATTCATGAAAGTTTTCATGCTTCCAATTATTCTCAACAAAGAATGACCAAATGAACGGATAGATGGACAGCTCATTGCAATAGTAATGGTCCATTGTTGTACGTATGTACATATATACATGCTTTTACATAATATTTTTAATGTAATTTTACCTGGACTGAATGCATCTATCTACCTGGCTGGAAGGAAGGAAACGTCTTGTAAAGGTAAAGAATGGGTCATGAAAAGCAGAGAATGTAGTTTCATTCCAGCGAGTATATATGCTTTGCAGTGAACACAAGATTATTATTACGAAGATGATGACGACGAAGATGTGATGGCACAGCTGGAGCTCACCAACATCACTTCGACATCATGCATGTCTTTTTCAAAAAACTGTCACTTGCATTGTACCATCTGGCAGCCTGCTCATTTCAATTTCATCTTCTATTTTTATATGCGTACATCTCTCTCTCTCTCTTTCCTTGCATCTCTCGCTGGAATGAAATGGATTTTCTTCCAAGTAACAAAGGTCCTTTGTGTGTTCACTCCTAGTACCCTTAAACGACCTATGCATATGTATGTATGCGTATCATCCCTTCAGGTTTTACCTTCATACTTTTTTCTTTTCATCTGCTTTAAAAATTCAAAAGAATAAAAAAAGAGTGCTCGTACGATTTTGATCACCTTCATCTATAGCCATCATGATCATCATATTATCCTCATCTCTGCTCTTTAAAAAAAAGAAAAATGTTTCAAAGAAAGAGCTCTAGTGCTGGATTTGAACCAAGTTGGAGCTCATTGTTGAAAAAAGAAAAGATGTAAGGTCAAAGGGCCATGTTGTATGTACATTTTTGTTGAGTGATGTTACCTGAGAGCTTATGGAATATTACAAACTTGCATTGTTGGTTGGTCATGATGATGAGCCAGCAGCCTAGTTTTTCATAAGTTACCTAACTCACAATCACAACACAATCAGCTCAATACAGTTTGAAATCTCAAACCAATAATAATTTGGCCAAGATATTTAACAAGTTCTTTTGTTATCATTTTTTTCTTGCTATATGCAATGCAGCAGCAAGCCCATCAAAAATGTACATACTTCTCCTTTGAAAGAAATGAATACTATACCTATAAAAATGAGTGGAAAAACTGGACGGCTGGATGGACGTTCGTCGTCGACGATGATGAAAATGGACAAACGAGCTAGGAGCTGGTATAATAATAATAATGTGTTTTTCAAATGAGAGCCCTTCCTCTTTTCTTTATTGGTTACTTATGTGCATATATTTTGAACGAAGCCTTTTTGTAAATGAGGTTTGAATTGCTGGTTTCAAAACTGTAAGTTGAGAACATTGAATATATATATATAAATTTTTACACAGAATGAGCACAAATGATCGTCAGGAGCATGTAACTCGTTGCTTATGCTTACTTTATATATTTGAAGCGTTTTGGGTGGCATATTATCTCAAAATACAACAACAACGGAGAATAAAAATGGAAGTTAGTAGGAAGATGCGCAACAGCAAGAGATTATATGTGCTTGTAGCCGCCAGTGAATGGAGATATATTTAGTACACTGGTTGAATTAACTTCCTTGAATGGCAGCAATGTGTTGATGATGTCTGTGTGGTATGCTACACGGTCATTTTAGCTTTAAAAATAAGAATAATACCAAGAATCCTTTTCCCTGCTTATATTCGTATGAATGTATGTATATGGCTGTATAATCAAAATCTCTTGGCTTTGTATACATTTTCCTTGTTGGGGTCTCTAAGAACAAGAAAATAAGAGTAAAATGACATGACAAAAGAATTGCTTTGCATTCGTTCAGAAAAAAGCGGAGATTCTCTGTATTCAGTCGTCCCTTTCTAATAATAATAGTAATAACATACCACTCTGGCGTAAAAAAAGAAGTATAACGATGATAATAAATAAGATTTGACGAATAAAATAGCCTCATTAGCTATTATGTTACTTTACCTTCTCTCCCTTTCTTTTTTTTTCGTTGCAATGGAGCGTTACTGTTTTTTGTCGTGCCATGTTCCAATATTGAATTAGCCTGTGATGGTGGTGGTGGGCGATGTGAGAGGTAAAGAAACAGAAAAGATTCCAAAAGTTTTTTTAAAAAAATGGTATTTCTTTGTTGGGATACATGGCGGGTTGTTATTATGAACATTTTCTGTATTCTTTCGCCCTTCTCCTGAACATTGAAATGGGTACCCAAAAAAGTCGGGTTGAATTCTTCAACACAAATTTTTTACACCTGAAATAATTTACTGGTGGTACTTAGTAGTTAGGATCATTGGAAAGGGGGCCTAAAAAATATTTGAATTATTATAAATATTATCCGTCGAGAGTATCTCAATTCGGGTCTCACCACCAGCGAAATTCATGTACCATTAAGTATTACGGTTTGGCACTTGGCAGTATTTGTAAAAAATGAACTACAGAAAAATAAAATCTAAGCATGATAAAAAGTAGGTTCTGTTAGAGATAATATGAAGCCCGATTTGAGATCTCTTACAGAAGTCTACTGTTATAAATAATTTAAAAATTGACGCTTATATGACCTTCTATGCATATTTTAAAATGCTAACCCAAATGAAATTTAGTAATTTTTTTAATTAATATCAAATCTCAACCAAAATAATCGTTGTTGAAATAAATAAATATTTATTTGTATATTTTACTTTCATGATGCATTTATTTAAAATACAATCTAAAGATAAAACTCACAACAAGTTAGTTTATCACATTCAAAACCTTAGTTCTACTTTGGAAATATAAAATTACAATTTTTCTAAAACAACTTAGCTTTTATACCTTATATATAATTTAACTATAATAAATATATATGCCAATATGTGCAAAAACAATCATAATACTTAATATTATGTACACTATCCTTAATCAATCAGTCATTTTACTGAGGTTTCTTGATTCACTGAGTATTTGATGGCAATCATTCTGTATAATTTAATACACTTCACCGAATGACTTTTTACACGTTATGCTTGCAACATTACTTTTTAATCTTTGTACACAAAAAAAACATCAAAAGTATTTTACAGGTTTTCTCATTTCATACAATATTGTAAAGCGTCTTCAGCAAGAAAGTCCAAAAATAACAAAGAAATAAAAAATTTACTTTGATTTCCCATTATTATTTTACCTCTCTATTTTCTTATCTCACATAATATATATATATTTATACATTAAGTACATTTTATTTATTTGTACTTTTATACTCATCATTAAAATGGGTCCCCAATTCTCCTTACAATATCTCTGTAATATTACCAGTCAAGTAGGATTTTTTTTTCTCTTGTCGAAGCATTTTGATAAATTCGTATCATCTCATAAAATAATACAGAAACAAGGCACTTGACACAAAAATGTCATTGAGAACATCAAATAACCATAAAATACCCACACAGACAGATAAACAAAAAATAGACTGCTGCCGCTTCGAACAAAACAACCCCTCTTTTTCTTCACACTCTTGAAAATGCAAGTCGAGATGAAAATAAAATGCAGCAAATAATGACACACCACACAACTCTCAACGACACAGCATCAATCGCAACCATCAACACACGGTATAATAATAAAAAATAAAAAACAGGTATCAATAAACACAGGTAAGTAATATCGATTTTGTTGCATGCATCACCATTTTCATCAAGTTTCATTTTTTCTAAATTTTCTTGAGTAGAAAATAGTAAGGAAAATGTATTTTTAACACGTGAGAAAAGGGTTGAACTATAAGCTAGTGCTTGTGCTCTATAAATTGGAATGGAGACCTCGGCGGCTCTTGTGCATTGATTGAGGAACGAAAAAAAGGGCATCTAATAATATGTATGACTGTATGTATATCTAATCAGACTACTGTCTCAAGTTCTTTATGGAATAAGTCTAATTGGTCTCGACATTTTTTATGAGAGGTAGCTGTCAGCGGCTTCTGCTGCTCCTGTCGAGGTATCATATCATAAAATAATAAAGGGTGTTGTTTCCTCGAAGGTGGTGGTTGAAATCTGGTACTCACTACTGAAGTGTTACTATCATCCCCAGCAGTAGCTGTAGTAGCGGGGGTTGCTTTAGTTGGCCCAGTAGTGGCTGCGGTTGTTGTACTACTGTTGGTGGTGGTAGCAGCAGCAGTGGCAATAATGCTATTTAAAACATCAACATTACCTATATTATTATTGCTTGTACAAAGTTCCTTTGCTGGAGGTGAGGCGCCACGGCCTACAGGTCTTTGTCTCTTTTCAAGTTGCCGGAATCTCTTTTTCTTTGAAATTGTCTTATCACACGCGGATTTGTTTTTAAAAGGAATGATACTATTTTTTGAAGTACTGGCTGATGACAGGAGCGTCAACCCTTTGTCGTTTCTGTTTTGAAGATGATGATGATGAGTTGCGTACCGACGGAGGCTGCCATTACTATTTTTATAAGTTCTCTTTATCCCACTCTCTTGAGGACGATCCGATGGGTGTTGTTCGTGAGAGTTGTTACAACCACCATCACTACTAATATTATTTATAGCATAGGTACGCGGGTGACTGGCCATCAGCCAAGTTCTTACATATTCCAAACCGGTGAATTCTTTTGGACAAGGTTGCTGGCTACTTCCACCATCCTCACACCCTCCCAAACTAGAAGAAGCTGGCCGCATGGAAGATGCTGCCCAAATGAATTGACTAAGCTGAGTTGGTTTTGGCTGCGGCTGGTTTTGGCGTTGATAATAGTAATTATTATGTTGTTGCTGTTGGTATTGATTATGGTGCCAGGAATAAGTTGCAGAGGAAAAATGTGTGGAAAGAGACTGGCCGTCATCCTCTGCTGGATTGTTGTTTGTTGTAAATTCAGTATCAGACGGATAGTCTGTCGTATCGGATTCAGGTGCATGAGGATATGGGGAATTTGAGACAAGTTGGGGCAAACCTTGCTGCTGAGTGTGGTGGTGGTTATGATTATGATGGTGTCTCTCTTGCCACTTTTGCATGGAAGCAAGTTCATTAATGTTGGTTGGATTATTGTATTGGTCTACAATTGTTGGATGGTGATTCTCGTCAACCCTTTTGAGCGGGTCTACACAGTTGGTCAAAAGTGGATCATGATTTTCCAGACATTTGGCACAAAGAATTTTAAGTTTTTGACTTCCTCCAACACCGCCTGCTCGCCTAAACTCGGCAGCTTCTGACAGTCTGACTATTTGGTGTTGATAATGATGGGGATCATTTTTACTTTCAATGCACTTACTTTTACTGCTTTTATTACAACTTTTTCTAGATACAGAATTTTGCCCGGGTCCATTTTCACCCTCACATATTAAAATCCCATAAGAATCGTCAATCAACTTTTCGTAAATGTTATTGTTATTTCCACCGGATCCTGTTGGATGATGTTGATGATGATGATGAGGATCATGAACACCATCCTGAACACAGCCATTGAACATTTGAGGAGACATCCCGCATTGCTTCCTATTATTTTTTGCTCCTTCTGGACTAGGACTTTTATCCACTTTACACAAACACCTGCTCACAGTCTTTGAATCAGAAATTTGGTGATGTGGCGGAGGGTAGTTCACTATCACTCTTGATGCTTTTTTAATTTCCACAGGGGTTGAGGCTCGAATCTCGCAAAGTCCATCGAGGGATGTGAGACTAGCTCCATCGGATAAATAGGTTTTCCCCGTAATTTGGTTGCGTATCTGACGATGAGCAGCATCCCCGTCCTTTGTAGCTCTCTCAATTGGATCAACTTCATCATCATCATCATCATCTTCTTCATAGTGATCATTGTAGCTATTGTACTGGTGTTGATGATGATGATGATTGCGAGAGGGCTGAAAGTAGGGATGATTCTGCAGCTGGACTGATGATACTGATGGTGTTGCTACGACGTGCAAGGGAAAAGGTTTTGAGGAAGCAACTGGAGTTGTATTTGCACTTCTGGATGCTCTTTGCAATAATGCATCACAAGCCACCGGAGTCCGGCTTTGCTTTTGCTTATAACTTCTATTTGTCCCTCCTCCGGCTCGATCTTCAAAGAAAACTATGGAAAAATCACAGTTCTCTTCAAGTTCAGAATGTTGGTGTTGGTTGTGGTGATTGTGTCGTCGTTGTTGTTTCGGTTGCTGCTTCCTACATGTCCGTTTTGGCTCTTCCGCTTCCTCCGCATTTCTCGTGGTGGTATTACCCAAATCAATGTACTTCTCTGGGCAATAAAATAATCGGCTCCCGTTTGTTGTTGTTGTCGACTCGGGCATTACTAGTGTGTTCGTGTTACGACTATTTGAGGAGCCACCACTACCATTGCTATCATTGCAGCACGTCTCCGGGAGCCAACTTATCGGAGATTTTATGGAAATTGGCATGCATTTATTCGAATTAGTTGTCGTCGTCGACTGATGTTGCTGCTGCCTGCGATGCTGGGGCTGAGATGATGATGACTTGAACGATGATATCGCCTTTTTGGTTTCCCCTTCCTCCATTTCGCCGTCTCCTCCATCCCCTTTCACGCTTTCACGGTCCTGTGATGATGATAAAAAAAATTATTAAATAAAGTGGATTTTGTGCTTCAAATGAATTCTAAATATATACCAAAAAGGCTTACTTTGCCCCTATCCTGCTTGCTTTTAATACATTTTTTATACCATGCAATACATTTCAATTTTTCAAGATTTACACTCAACTTTGATGACAAGTGGTATGATTTCCCATTCATTCCTAGGGATATTAATAATTTTATGTAAGCTTCCAGTGAGCAAAAAAGCTATTTCAAAATAATGCTCTCACACTTAATCCAATAAATTGAAATCAATGCATAAAATAAATTAAAAAATTCACATCTACATATTATATGTATGCCTAAAATTTCCGTAAAACATATATGTTCTAGTTTTCACTTTTTTCTCTTAAGATACTTATAATGACAAACACACAAATTATCCTACCACCCGAAAATAATATATGGCCTGAAGCTTTCAAGCTCCGTTCGGAATCGCTTTCTGGGAATTTGTAAGAAGATGATGATGAGAAAGGTAATTATTTACCTTACTCCATGATAATGATGATGATCATCAACAGTGTTTTTTACTTAACATTTACATTTAATAGAAAACTACATGATATTATGATATGATGATAGGGATGGTGATGATCCAACTAAACTCCTTTTATATAAGTGTGTATAGGAAAGCATAATAAAATATTATACTCTTGAATAAAGTCCAAAAAGTCCAAATGTATGAGCATTTTTTCTAATGATACCTCCAACAAAAGAGCGTACACAGTAGCTGAAACACCACGAGCTTTTCCCGTATAAAATAATAATAATAATAATTGCATTTTGGAAAACTGATTTTTCAATTCTTACACTGCAAGCTATATACCTACTTAAATGGATGCGGAGAGCATCAATCTGAAGAAAAAAAACTGAAAACGACTCTGATAACGCCGTAATGATAGGGTGGCTGTGAAATATACGATGATTACTTGTTCCACTCCTCATCGCGCGCACATGCATAATCATTATCACTCATGCAAGCAAAGTGTATAATATAAAAAAAATATATATCTACAAAAATTTACACAGTGAGCAAAGCCTACACTTTACACATTACATCTATGCTCACTCACTCAGTTTTGTTGATTCATTTCAGTTTGATTCCTCTACAAGCGAAAGAATTTACATAATGATCTACTAGTATTCCAACTACTGATACTTCTTTAAACAACATCCTACGTTAATGCATATATAATAATCATACTTTATACTACTACCCTTTCATTTTTTTATCGGATTGTTTTTCCTTCTAAACTTTCTTTTTGTTAAATTATCGTAGGAGCGCCTCCGAGCAAGCAAGCATTGCGGCGGTGCGGTGTATCATAATCTTACCATTCATGGCAATTTATATCGCGTTAAAATCCCATAACTTGTATCAGTCAATCTTCTTGTCAAGAAAATCAACACACTAAAAAAGTCTAGTAAAACTGGTGGGCTGTGTGTGCTACACAAGTATGTGGTTTTAAAAAACAATGAAATAAAAGTAAAATTTGTACATGGGTAATTCAGAACGCAGTGTTTTTTTTTGGAATACATAGTCTGATTCCCTTTTATACTCTGTCTAGCTGTCTTTTTAATGGCTGTAGATTTGTCATGTATACTACCAAAGAAAAACCTGTACAAATATACTTCACTCCTCGATGTACACCTCCATTAGGACAAGAAAAGGTGAAAAAGGAAAAATGCAGTTAAATATTTTCAGCAAAAGATTGATTTCAAGTGAGGAATTTTTTTTTGCGGCGAAGGTGGGGTGATGGTAGAAAAAAGGTTGAAAACAAATTACCTGTCTTTCATCCCTCTTTTCTTCACTCCACACGCAGCAAAAATCTTTTAGCTCGTCGTTCCCTCTTTTACAACAACCACCGTCACAAAAGAGATTAAGAAAGCATACATTCTGTAGGTATGAATGATCTCTACATTGTCTGTCTTACTGCTCCTAATACCCACACAACAACGAAACACAAAAGTCAAGTGAAATACGTCAAAAGAATAATCGTGTAGTTGGGAAAATGGAATTTACTCTCGTTACGTTGTTGACTTTACCATTATTAAGCCCTTCACTAATCCCATTTCTAATAAATACATTTTTATACCCACCTACCTACCATATAGATGATGCTCTTCAATTTTCCAGAGAGCAAATCCATGTGAGAAGTCAAAAAGTTTGTACATGTAATAAAATGCAAGAAATTATACACTTTACAATGACGGCTGCCAACAGAAGAAAAACGGATTATTACTTTACTATATATAAGAGGAAAAGTGATGAATTTCCTACTTCCCGGCCGTAACTAATCCCCTTTCCGAGGAATAAGAGAGAAGATGTATTAGCTACATAATAACCATCGAATCAGGAAAAGTTGTACCATTTTTTGATGGATTTTAGTCTGTCAGGTATGGATTCGTTTCGTCTCAAAGAATAAGAACAAAAATCCTGCCATACAATGTATAATGATGATGAAGATGATGAGTGCAATGCGAGAGGAGAAAATTCTTTTGTGGTACTTACGATGACAGATTCAATTTTTCAATCATATACTCTTGTCTTTACATTACGCTTCATATCCCTCCTCTCTGAATACAATGCATACACACGGCATTAAAAAAAATGAGAATGCTTCATTGTTTTCTCCATCCGTATAATTTACTTTTTTTGTTCTATTATGTGGCGTACTTATTTCGTTTATTTAACTAACTTTTGCTCTCTATCTTGCTTCTTGATTTTGATTCTTACCTGGCTTATTCTATTGTTGTTCAGATGATGCTGATGTTGTGGTTGTTGAGGATGGGGTTTCTTCAAATTACCATTTGTGCAACTTGTGCTACTTATTCTCCTGTTGAGTGCTTCTTTAACATTTGTATAATTATTATTTGCCACGGGTGTACAAGTGGTAGTGGCTGTTGCTGCGCAAGCCATTGTCATCATTACATCCTCTCGGTATCTCATCATCGATTGTGGCTGGCTGCTAATCTTGTAATTATTGTCATTGTTGTCCTCGTCATTCTCCACACCGGTATGGTCAGTTGGGATGCCAAGATCAGGGGAAATTGTTGAATTTTTTGTTTCTCCTTTTCTTTTTATTGTGCTGTTTCTACTACCCCCACTACTTTGATGACCGCTGCTGTTGGCATCATCAGTTGACTTGTTATTATGACTAAAGTTGTAAAGATGTCGGCGTTGGTCACTCACTAGCTTTCCAAGCTCTTGCTGTTCTTGGTACTCATTGTACTTCACAGTAGTGGGGACATTGCGCATTTGATGCTGCATGTGATGATGCTCAATAGACGACATTTTGTCATTAGCGTTGTCATTGCAAAAATTATGTTTTTCTGGCTGGTCACGATGACCCTTTCTTTTGATGTTCAAAGGATGCGACAAAGAGGAGCAGCACAATGACAAACACTCGCCCGTCTCTTTTTTATGAAAACTGTGCACACTGGTATCACTGCTACTACTGGCACCACCACCACCACCTATGCAACTATTCCCTTTGTAGCCACTATCAGCATCATCATCTCTGTCCTCTTCGTTCTTTTTACTTTGAGCTTGTTCAATGTTTTGCATTCTTTTACGTTGCTGCTGGCACTGGCTGATTCTCCCCCATCTGAACTGGTATAAAGCAATCAAAGCCCATCCCAAAAGAAGACACATTGCACTTACCACAGTTAAAATTCTCGTGTTCGCCCCGTCAACTGAGAAAAAGTGGTGATATATGGTTAAAGTCACATTCTCTACGGCGACGAGAAATACCGGAAGAGCAGTCGCCCATAAATTAAGCTTATTATTATTATGTGGCAGCGATACACTGCCTCCACTTAAGTGATACGCGGCCGGAGAATTACTCAGGTCCCAAAACAATACATAAGTCAAAGGTAAAACACGCATAAGCACTTGTCGTCGATTTTCATTTTGACTGCTGTTTTTATTGTTTATGGATAACTTGTTAGCATTGTCATTTCCGCCATTGTTTCTGCGATGAACAACAACACTTAAGCAACTAGACAAGCCACCGGACAATGCATTGAGTGACTTTACATGATCACCTCTTGTTTTATTATTTTTTATTTCATGACCATTCCTACCACCACGTGTGCGTGTGCAACCATTCAGACTATAATCTATATTATTATGGCCTTCATTATTATCATCAACATCATCGTCTTCTTCTTCAGGAACAACTACAACTGGAATCCCATTTTCCATTAGTACCTCACTTTTCACAACAAGACCACTGTCATTACTACTACCATTGCTTCTAGTATCACAACAAGTGTCATTATTAGAGTCACTACTTGCTCCTTGGCATGCTGCTGCAGATGGTGTTGATGAGCTTGATGCTGTTTTAATGTTGCCATTTGACTTGCAACTACTAGCCTTCATGACCCAACATCCCAACCAGACAAAGGAGACACCAAGGTGTAAAAGAGCGATAAAACCTGTCCAGTAGTAATTCATTTTATACACAAGCATTCCTAATGAGATGAGTCGAGATACGAGAAGCAGTGCCCGGCCTGGCTCACATTTCTGCGAATAATGGCTCATCATCCACTTTATAGCACTTGTCATGAGCGCCGATGATGATCCTGCTGCTGCTGATGATGACGATGATAAACATGAGTTTATCCCATCCAAATCATTTTCATCATCAACCGCCCTCTGATTATCAACACTTGAGGCAGTTCCAGAATCGTTAAAATGGTGATTTGGATTGTTATCACTTTTACCACTTTCAACTTTTAAGTTATTATTACTACTACTATTATTACCACCACAGTCACTAATGGTATACCCTGAAGACGTAGGGGGACTAGTTGCATCAGCAGCTGCTGTGACGATACCTTGCAAATTATTGTTATTGCCGGTGAAAGAGGAGACAGTTGGGGATGAGAGGACGAGGAGAGATATCACAGCGCTTAGCATCTCGACGACCACCAACCACGATGACAAGGCATGATAGCTCTATCAAAACAACACAACATAAAATTTTTAACCGATCATGTTCTCTATTCCTCCTTGTATACAACTTCCATAAATCACGATACATTAAATAAATAAATAAAAAAAGTTTTAAAAGGCTTGTAACGCTGTGTGTGATCAAGAAGGAATTTGATTGTTTATTATGTGCGCGCGCATGGATATATTTATGAGTGTATGTATTCATGAAAGCTTAGTCATCAAATCATATAAAAATAGTGAATACATAATACATTGCATACAAGTTGTATGATACAACAATCATCATCATATTTTATTGTAAAAAAAAACTTACGTCAACGGGATGCTGAGTAGTAGACATGAACGGCAGTAGTGTCTGGTGTGTTGTGAGAACCCATGCCAAATGGAGTGTCACAAGTGGCAAGGATTGAATATAAGTCTGAATGGTTTTCAACCTAAAGAATTCTTCGAGATCGGCTTTGTCATAGGCGAATGCCAACTTTAAGTAGCGCCACAAAATACCTAAAACATTTTACAAAACAAAAGAAAGATTTTTTTTATAAAGAAAACATGAATACATAAAATACATTCTTGGTTTACTGGTGTGTGTTTTATGCTGTGATGTTTCATCCTTTCAACCATTTACATAATACAAACACACACACACACACACGGCAGCACCACAAGCTCATAAATTACCAATTATGATATGCGAACAGAAACATTTCCCTTTGTATTATTTACATCGCCCATGGCATGTGTATGACCAACAGACTATTATTGTAGAGAAAAGGGGGGAATACGAAATGAAATCTAATTTGCATTATCATTAGCAGCAGCAGTATCATCAGAATTAAATGGTTTTTAATGGAATAATGTAATGTAAACGGCTGCAGGGAAATAAAAGATAGAATTCCTTTTCCGTTCATAATTATTTCACTTTTATTAAACTATGTATGCATATAGTTTGGAATGCTTTGCCTTTTGCATTCAACTATACACTGTACCTATGCATTTTTTATCTATCTGATCTGATATGTTGTTCCTTAATGTGGGCTTTAGTGAAACTGGTGTCATGTTACGCATCACATTTATGTAGCTAACTAGCGTAAAAAAATCTGTCTTGAAATGTTGTTGGGGTTGAAGGAGAATTTGAAAGAAATGAAGGCTAAAACAAATTAAATGTAATTTGTAATACGCATTCTCGTCTATGTATCTCATGGTGTTGTTTTTTGTAAAAAATAAATGTTCCTTTAAAAATGTGAATGATTGATTACCCAGAAGAAAAGAGTGCATCACGTAGCAAAGGAGCCGGCCACAGAGTCGACCAGAGAAATCCATTCCCCGAAATACCCATATTATGCTGATCAATGTGACAAGGAAAGATGACAAGACGTAGCTCATGACCAGGAACCAGAACCCTGACGAGGACGATGATGATGATGATAACGTTACCCCGTCTGTTGTGTCTGTGACCAAGTCATGTTGTTGTTGGGATGAGCGATAGCATTGAACAATCAGGAAAATCTGTGGCAAGGCAAACAAATAAACACAAATCCTACATCAGCAACTTAAAACATTTTAAAATGATGATTTTTTTTCTAGTGATGAAATTTACATTTATGCGCATATATACTCAATTACATTATTATTTACTAGCAGAGAGAGCCGACTGTTGTTTAAGCATACATTGTTGCATAAAGCAATAATAATCAGTAATAATCATAATAACAAAGGGAACTTGTAAAAATCCGCATCAAGAGTCAAGCTTAACTGCAATGTATTTTTTAATATTTTTTTTCCTTTATATCCACTAACATACAATAATAATAAGGAGTAATAATAAGAGTAGTAGTATTATAAATACTAAATTTTATAACAAGCTATAATTTTATCATTGTGCTTACTATATGCCAAAGAACCAGATTTGCATATATGCAAAAGAGAGAAAAAACAAGAATACCTGTACCATCAGCTACCACTTTTGCTGGCTAACAAGATTCACGCTGGGTCTTCTCTGTGTATGCTTATCAACATGATTATTGTTTCACCCGCCCATCAATACACCATCACCACCACAAAGCTTTTTAAGCAGTAGTAGTCCTCACGCATCTCAATACTTTATTATCACTCTTCGTCATCTATTTTTTATTGCATACTACAATCAAGAGAACCACTGTTCCCCTCCTTTTAATGCAAATATTGTCTTTACGGATGACTTGATTTTTTTTTATAAAAAAGAGGGATTGTCGATTGTCACTTTCAAGAGAAAACGGTATTTGATATTCATTCAATCGCTCTTCTACTACACAATCCTATCAACGTGATCATCAGAAATGATGGCATACCAATTTAATGATCTCTACGGCCACCGTCACTTTAAGAAGAATTAGTGAAAAATCGACGGCTCGACGACTAACAATGAGTAGTGGAATGAATATTATTATGGTTATTACTTTTGTACAGATTTCAGTGAAATCAAAAGAAAATTTAGCGAAAAAAGGGGCCCAACATTGGCACAATAAAATCACGCCGACTCAATCAAACACAAATTAACTGACACTTGACACATCGTTGGCAAAGATCTTGCTGACTTACTGCATGTACCAGCTTAAATGTATGCTTATTATTTTATATGCTTTGACGCTTTCGACTTGGCAAAAGGTGGTGAGTATTGACTTTGACTTAAGACTTTATCTTTTTTTGGTGTTTTGCGAAAAAGAAGGAGGAATTCTCTCTCTTGAAAAGATTGGTGACGATGATAAGATTAAGGCACAAATAAAATACGAAAATTATAATAATATAATATTCCTCAGTATATCAAAATACGAGTTTTTTGTTTGGAAAATAAGTAGTAAAATGCATGCGCATGAACTTTTACGTTTTATTTTTGATAACTTATCATGATGGTATGACGGTGAAATTAATACTTTCGATACGACTTTTTTTAAACAAACAAAAAATAAAATTTGGCAAATCAAAGTAAAACAACAAGATGAATAAGTTGAAGTTGTACCGTTCAATTTGCGTGACTCTGGCTATTAATTTATTTAAAATATCGCGCAGTTTCAAAAGGGTTTTTTATCACAAAAAAACTGGCAACTTTCAACCTTAAAAGTCAAAATAAATGGAATGAGACATAGATGGTTCGAATATGAAACAAAGACAAGCGAAAAGAGAGAAAAAAAGAGAAACAAGAAAATTAGCAATTTATTTCTCTTCAAACATGTCGTGATTTGTTTGAGCGGTAAAATAAGTAAAAAAAAGCAAAAAAGTATTTAAATTTTCGCATAAAAATATATACAAAAAACTTGTCACCAAATACGGCTAAAAAAATGTTATTTTTTTGTGTTTCATGATTGCTATACTCACCTGCACGGCCACTTCAATCAAGTATGTCATCACGAGAGTTGAGGCGACGCAGATATTTTTTGAGTAAAATTCATCAGTCTCGACAGAGGAGGTAAAGGTGGGGACATCATTTTCTTTTGACTGATGCTGCCGTCCGTATCCTTTTGTCCTATTCATTGAGGACGGCGAGGAATATGCCGATGTTGATGAGGATGATGAGGGGGTAGGGGGCATGGTAATAGTGAACGTTTTCTCCTTGTTGTGCCCCAAATCCAACATGTGACCAGTTTCGTCCTTTCCATTTTCTTTATTGTTATGGGTCATTGTTGAATTTGCATAATATTGAGTTTTTCGAAAGCTTCTATGACTTTGCTCATGTCCGTCTCCATTTTTTAACCTGTGGTGCTGGTGATCGTAAAGAATATTAACTGCTGATGCTGGTGACTTGAACTGTTGATCCGGATTCATTTTGTCTTCTTAAGCGCACTTGGTGGCTTCTTGATCAAGATCACCTTTCCTCTTTGTTCACCAGCATGCTGCTCTTGTTGTCGTTGTATTGGCAAGCTCATTCATTTGCAAAAGGGAAATCTATAGACATATAGGAATTCTCATTAAAATTCCAGCATTCTTTCCTGTCCTCTCATGCATGCACATACATAAATATGTAAGTAAAAACATTCATGAGTAAACTTTATGCAGTTTTTTTTTCTTTGACGAAAACTCATTCTTAACCATCTCATGATTCTCAGGAAATCTATGATCTTTATGAATATCTGTACGTGGAATAAAGGATTACACGTGTTTGCCATTTTTTTCATAAACTCTCTTCATCGTTCTGAAAACCTGAACCAATGTGTTTTGTTAAACATTTTGCTTAAAAAGTTGGTCACAAACAGAGACAAGAGCTCTTTTGATCCTATCAAACAAGAAATGATTTGACGGGAAGTGACATATAAAAGTATTAAATGTGATCACAGATCAAATCACACTGATGTCATTCAATCCAACTGGCATATAACAGCAAGCATAATAATAAGCAACATTTGAACCGAGAAAAAAATACTGGATTTTCAACTGTGTTTCTTGTTTATATACTTTTGTATATAATCCCACCTTGACTCTCTCTCTCTCTCTCTCTTGATTTTTTCAATACAACATTTTTTAATGCGGAAAATCGACCCAACAATGTCTAATCACTTTCTTCCATCTCATAAATTAAATGAGGATGTATTCATTAAATGCATTTTTGCATTTGAATGAGTATAGCTGTACGTTGATATGTACGTATTATATTACATTTTGGCTTCTTTTGTTTCTCATCTCCTTTCATACTACCACAATCATAATGGCAATAATAATTGTTGGTCTCGAGGCATCTGTCTGTACGCACAGCCATGGCCATCAAAATAAATGGGGAATTAAAGTGCCATCTACAGCAGTAAATGTGACAGAAGAGACGAGGAAGAAATTGGATAATAGTAGCTTTTCTAGTCCTTCTGTTGTGGTTACAGTATAGTTTATTGCCAAGCTTTTAAATGGCAAATGAATGAGAGTAAATTGAACCAGAACATTTTAAATAAAAACTGCCATCAAACTTTAATGCATGGTGTTAATATCTCCTTTACAGATATGGTCGATCGATAATGATATGATAGACACAAGTTGCGCAGATGATGATAACAAGTAAGCAAACTAGTAATACAAAAACCAAGAAACCCTTTGTTTTATTGTTGTAGCTGCTCAGCCTTTTAAGTTTCCTTTTTTTTCTCATTGTCACAAAGAAAGATGAAAAGATATTTACCTATCTACTCCTTTCTTTTTCTTTCTTTTGTAAAACTCTCAAACTCTTTTAACCAACCTACGACTTTTTTTTCGCATGCCCACTCCGTAGGGAGTTTTCAATAAATGATTTCAGTTTTTTGACACACAGAGAAAAGCGTCATATATTTCAAGTCATGTAACATTACAACTTACAACAGTTCACGGGGTATAACAAAGGATATAACATGTGTTCAACTGAGTGGTGGGTAGTTGTGTGAGTTTGTTAAAGAACATTCCATTCCCATACAACATCCAAAAAGTTGTAATAATCCATGTTGTTGCATTTGCATAGTTTCATAAATCCAATACTTGTAAACACAGCTTGATCAAAAGGCAGGCAATAACTGTCATATTTCACTTGTGTACACCTTGTTGCTTTTATCCTTCAGTGTCAACATAGGTACATGTACATAATGTAAACAAAAAGCAAGAGGCTAACATGATTAAATATATTTTTATAGGTTTTTATAATCGATTTGTGGGTAAAAAATGAAATGGAACCAATTCAAGAGAAATAGTAGCAAAAAGAATTGTGTAGTTTTTTAAAATCTAACGAATATAAAAAGTTTCTTTAGCAGCAGCGGGAGTATCATGCATGAGCGACACTTTCCACGACTTAACCCACATGAATTTATATAAAAATCATGTGTGTGTGCGCGCTATAAGGAATCCAACATTTTTATGAGTCAATAACGGATACGAATATTATGCGTATCATTTCGAGTCAAGACAGCCGTTTTGTTTTGTTGCAACAACCTGCCGATGGATTCAAGTTCCTCACAGTTTCTTATTGCTCTTTTACGACATCTCCATACTAATCAAGTAATCTGACAAGCACAGCAGTGGCAGTGACCATCACATAAAAACCTGCAAAAAAATATCCACTCGCTGCCGCTACTACTACTACTACAAGTGCACGGTAGAGTTTTTTTCACGGTTTGTACGATTGGGAATTAAAACAGGTTAACAGGTATGCGCGAGCAAAAATGAATAGTTTTTTTTATTATTTGAAAGCCACCAAATCACATCCCATACAATACAGCAAAACAAACATACATACATACATACTACGGAATTTCAATAACAAAAAAAGTATATTTAAAAAATAATATACAAGCCCATGTTTATTTCACTCTTTGAGAATTTATTGTATGAAAGGATTACTCAAACATAACCAGTCACACACACACAAAGGTACTTAGGTACATATACACAGATGGTCACAGTAAAAGGCATCATCATCCATCACACCACCAAAACATGAAGAAGAAAAAGTTGTGTATTGTTAACTGGATCTGAAAAATACGCATCGCTCTTACGTAAGTAACTTGATATACTGGACTGGAACTAGAAAAGAAGAAGAAAAAAAGGAAACCAGAGAGCTTGTAATAAAACCTACCACACATCCTACTTACTACCCAACTAAACTAGTAGTAGTAAAACATTAGCATCAGCAGAGGTCTTATACAATTGCACAAAAAAGTAGCATTTTTTTATACATTCACCGGTAACAACATAGTAAAATATTTCTCTTTGCTACTATTCTACTATCAACAAGATAAAAAACAAGCAACTTTTTTTTTCTTCAGCAGACAAGCAAAAGAAAAATCGAACTAGACTGAAATACAAATAAGTTATCCACACTTTTACAAGAAAAAGTGAGCAAAGAAGAAGAAGAATGGGTGGATGTTTTGATGATATGCGAGATAGAAAAGAGAAAACATGGTAGCTGGTGGTTCCTGCTTCTACTGATGATGTGCTTGTGTGTGTCGTGTACAACTCAGAGAGGTTTGCAAATGCAACATTTTTTTTCGATTTGGTAATGTTTTGCTCATTTATTTGTTCTGTTAAAAGAAGATGACGACACGACACAGCAGCCACATTTTTTCGCTTTTTTTTGCTTAGGTGGATAGGTATATGTTATTTTTTCCTCCTCCTGCACCTTGTGTAACGATCAGATATCGTTTGCCAGCAAAGAGGAGTTATATTGTCTGTCTTAACTTATTATAATAATGACAATAGCTAAC